>WNWK01004238.1:0-145010 GCA_009830355.1 Cherax destructor | reverse complement strand
GGGTTTCGAAAGTTTTCCTACTCTGGAGCCTGGCCCTGGGTCAGACTTGTCTGGTGCTTGCCTGGTCAACCAGGCTGTTGCTGCTGGCAACACACTGACCCACGTATCCATCATAGCCTGGATGATCTGGCACTTGGAGGAGGAACTTCTAAGGTTTCGTCTTGAAGACTTCTAAACTTGTCCCTCCAAGGTTTCTGATATCTTTTTGAAAGATGTTAAAATGTCTGGGACCACGGATGTTGATACACTACTCTCTTATTGTACCCACAGCACCACTGTTTTTCACTGGGTTTACAGAAAACTCCATATAATGGCCTAACTGAGGGTAGCAGGTGGCCGGTAATGGCAACAGTGGCCGACTGAGAAGGGGGGGTGGTTTGGCCCAGATTATAACAATAATGGACAATTCCGAAACCAGTGGATTTCGTCCATATCTTCTTAATAGAATAACCAAACGGATTTTGCTAAGCATTTCCCAAGTCGTGTAGTAACAACACACCTGTCACCCCAGTAACCATGGTGGTGGTAACACTCCACACCTGTCACCCCAGTAACCATGGTGGTGGTAACACTCCACACCTGTCACCCCAGTAACCATGGTGGTGGTAACACTCCACACCTGTCACCCCAGTAACCATGGTGGTGGTAACACTCCACACCTGTCACCCCAGTAACCATGGTGGTGGTAACACTCCACACCTGTCACCCCAGTAACCATGGTGGTGGTAACACTCCACACTGTCACCCCAGTAACCATGGTGGTGGTAACACTCCACACCTGTCACCCCAGTAACCATGGTGGTGGTAACACTCCACACCTGTCACCCCAGTAACCATGGTGGTGGTAACACTCCACACCTGTCACCCAGTAACCATGGTGGTGGTAACACTCCACACCTGTCACCCCAGTAACCATGGTGGTGGTAACACTCCACACCTGTCACCCCAGTAACCATGGTGGTGGTAACACTCACACCTGTCACCCCAGTAACCATGGTGGTGGTAACACTCCACACCTGTCACCCCAGTAACCATGGTGGTGGTAACACTCCACACCTGTCACCCCAGTAACCATGGTGGTGGTAACACTCCACACCTGTCACCCCAGTAACCATGGTGGTGGTAACACTCCACACCTGTCACCCCAGTAACCATGGTGGTGGTAACACTCCACACCTGTCACCCCAGTAACCATGGTGGTGGTAACACTCCACACCTGTCACCCCAGTAACCATGGTGGTGGTAACACTCCACACCTGTCACCCCAGTAACCATGGTGGTGGTAACACTCCCACCTGTCACCCCAGTAACCATGGTGGTGGTAACACTCACCTGTCACCCCAGTAACCATGGTGGTGGTAACACTCCACACCTGTCACCCCAGTAACCATGGTGGTGGTAACACTCCACACCTGTCACCCCAGTAACCACTCGTGGCTGCTTCAGTCCCGATAAGCCACTCGTGGCCGCTTCAGTCCCGATAAGCCACTCGTGGCCGCTTCAGTCCGATAAGCCACGCGTGGCCGCTTCAGTCCCGATAAGCCACTCGTGGCCGCTTCAGTCCCGATAAGCCACTCGTGGCCGCTTCAGTCCCGATAAGCCACTCGTGGCCGCTTCAGTCCGATAAGCCACGCGTGGCCGCTTCAGTCCCGATAAGCCACGCGTGGCCGCTTCAGTCCCGATAAGCCACGCGTGGCCGCTTCAGTCCGATAAGCCAGCGTGGCCGCTTCAGTCCCGATAAGCCACGCGTGGCCGCTTCAGTCCGATAAGCCACGCGTGGCCGCTTCAGTCCCGATAAGCCCGCGTGGCCGCTTCAGTCCCGATAAGCCACGCGTGGCCGCTTCAGTCCCGATAAGCCACGCGTGGCCGCTTCAGTCCCGATAAGCCACGCGTGGCCGCTTCAGTCCCGATAAGCCACGCGTGGCCGCTTCAGTCCCGATAAGCCACGCGTGGCCGCTTCAGTCCCGATAAGCCACGCGTAGCCCTTCAGTCCCGATAAGCCACGCGTGGCCGCTTCAGTCCCGATAAGCCACGCGTGGCCGCTTCAGTCGTGATAAGCCACGCGTGGCCGCTTCAGTCGTGATAAGCCACGCGTGGCCGCTTCAGTCGTGATAAGCCACGCGTGGCCGCTTCAGTCGTGATAAGCCACTCGTGGCTGCTTCAGTCGTGATAAGCCACTCGTGGCTGCTTCAGTCGTGATAAGCCACTCGTGGCTGCTTCAGTCGTGATAAGCCACTCGTGGCTGCTTCAGTCGTGATAAGCCACTCGTGGCTGCTTCAGTCGTGATAAGCCACTCGTGGCTGCTTCAGTCGTGATAAGCCACTCGTGGCTGCTTCAGTCGTGATAAGCCACTCGTGGCTGCTTCAGTCGTGATAAGCCACTCGTGGCTACTTCAGTCGTGATAAGCCACTCGTGGCTACTTCAGTCGTGATAAGCCACTCGTGGCTACTTCAGTCGTGATAAGCCACTCGTGGCTACTTCAGTCGTGATAAGCCACTCGTGGAGAAACGTTTCCTCTAATAAATGTCCTGAACTATACATAATGTTTTATGTGGAGAAAGACGCTTATGACTAACGTTTTACAATTAAAATAGGTTGTTTTAAGTAAACCATTGTTTCATATGCCAGTTGTAGTTAAACCTTACACCATAGGTACAGGTCGGGTTTGTTTTAAACTTTAGGTATAACACAAAGGTATGGAGATCCCTGGCAAAGTACTTTCCTCATTGACTTTCAAGTAGCGTCACACACACACACCTGCAAGTAGCGTCACACACACACACCTGCAAGTAGCGTCACACACACACACCTGCAAATAGCGTCACACACACACACCTGCAAATAGCGTCACACACACACACACCTGCAAATAGCGTCACACACACACACACCTGCAAATAGCGTCACACACACACACACCTGCAAATGAGCGTCCACACACACACCTGCAAATAGCGTCACACACACACCTGCAAATGCGTCACACACACACACACACCTGCAAATGGCGTCACACACACACACACACCTGCAAATAGCGTCACACACACACACACCTGCAAATGCGTCACACACACACACACCTGCAAATGGCGTCCACACACACACACACCTGCAAATAGCGTCACACACACACACACCTGCAAATAGCGTCACACACACACACACACCTGCAAATAGCGTCACACACACACACACACCTGCAAATAGCGTCACACACACACACACACCTGCAAATAGCGTCACACACACACACCTGCAAATAGCGTCACACACACACACCTGCAAATAGCGTCACACACACACACCTGCAAATGGCGTCACACACACACACACACCTGCAAATGAGCGTCACACACACACACACCTGCAAATGCGTCACACACACACACCTGCAAATGCGTCACACACACACACCTGCAAATAGCGTCACACACACACCTGCAAATAGCGTCACACACACACACCTGCAAATAGCGTCACACACACACACCTGCAAATGCGTCACCACACACACCTGCAAATGCGTCACACACACACACCTGCAAATGCGTCACACACACACACCTGCAAATAGCGTCACACACACACACCTGCAAATAGCGTCACACACACCTGCAAATGCGTCACACACACACCTGCAAATAGCGTCACACACACACACACCTGCAAATAGGGGTCACACACACACACACCTGCAAATGCGTCACACACACACACACCTGCAAATAGCGTCACAACACACACACACACCTGCAAATAGCGTCACACACACACACCTGCAAATGGCGTCACACACACACACCTGCAAATAGCGTCACACACACACACCTGCAAATAGCGTCACACACACACACCTGCAAATGCGTCACACACACACACCTGCAAATAGCGTCACACACACACCTGCAAATAGCGTCACACACACACACCTGCAAATAGCGTCACACACACACACCTGCAAATAGCGTCACACACACACACCTGCAAATAGCGTCACACACACACACCTGCAAATAGCGTCACACACACACACCTGCAAATGCGTCACACACACACACCTGCAAATGCGTCACACACACACACCTGCAAATAGCGTCACACACACACACCTGCAAATGGCGTCACACACACACACCTGCAAATAGGGGTCCACACACACACACCTGCAAATGGTCACACACACACCAAGACACACACACCTGCAAATGGCGTACACACACACACCTGCAAATGCGTCACACACACACACCTGCAAATAGCGTCACACACACACACCTGCAAATGCGTCACACACACACACCTGCAAATAGCGTCACACACACACCTGCAAATGCGTCCCACACCAATGCACCTGCAAATAGCGTCACCACACACACCTGCAAATGCGTCACACACACACACCTGCAAATAGCGTCACACACACACACCTGCAAATAGCGTCACACACACACACCTGCAAATGGCGTCACACACACACCTGCAAATGGCGTCACACACACACACCTGCAAATAGCGTCACACACACACACCTGCAAATAGCGTCACACACACACACCTGCAAATGCGTCACACACACACACCTGCAAATGGCGTCACACACACACACCTGCAAATAGCGTCACACACACACACCTGCAAATGGCGTCACACACACACACCTGCAAATGCGTCACACACACACACCTGCAAATAGCGTCACACACACACACCTGCAAATAGCGTCACACACACACACCTGCAAATAGCGTCACACACACACACCTGCAAATAGCGTCACACACACACACCTGCAAATAGCGGTCACACACACACACCTGCAAATAGCGTCACACACACACACCTGCAAATAGCGTCACACACACACACCTGCAAATAGCGTCACACACACACACCTGCAAATAGCGTCACACACACACACCTGCAAATAGCGTCACACACACACCTGCAAATAGCGTCACACACACACCTGCAAATAGCGTCACACACACACCTGCAAATGCGTCACACACACACCTGCAAATAGCGTCACACACACACCTGCAAATAGCGTCACACACACACCTGCAAATAGCGTCACACACACACCTGCAAATAGCGTCACACACACACCTGCAAATGCGTCACACACACACCTGCAAATGGCGTCACACACACACCTGCAAATAGCGTCACACACACACACTGCAAATAGCGTCACACACACACCTGCAAATAGCGTCACACACACACCTGCAAATAGCGTCACACACACACCTTGCAAATAGCGTCACACACACACTGCAAATAGCGTCACACACACACTGCAAATAGCGTCACACACACACCAAATAGCGTCACACACACCTTGCAAATACGTCACACACACACTTGCAAATAGCGTCACACACACACTTGCAAATAGCCACACACAACTATGCTCACACACACCTTGCAAATAGCGTCACACACACCTTGCAAATAGCGTCACACACACTTGCAAATAGCGTCACACACACTTGCAAATAGCGTCACACACACTTGCAAATAGCGTCACACACACTTGCAAATAGCGTCACACACACTTGCAAATAGCGTCACACACACTTGCAAATAGCGTCACACACACTTGCAAATAGCGTCACACACACTTGCAAATAGCGTCACACACACTTGCAAATAGCGTCACACACACTTGCAAATAGCGTCACACACGTGTGGACGACGATGTGCTATGCTTAATACACTCGTGGTATGGTTTATTTGTGTATACATTGTGTTGGTGTGTTGGTGTGTTGGTCGTGTTGGTGGAGTTGGTGTGTTGGTGGGTTGGTGTTGGTGTGTTGGTGGGTTGGTGGTGTTGGTGGGTTGGTGTGTGGTGGGTTGGTGTGTTGGTGGTTGGTTGGTTGGGTTGGTGTGTTGGTGGGTTGGTGTGTTGGTGGGTTGGTGGGTTGGTGGGTTGGTGTGTTGGTGGGTTGGTGTGTTGGTGTGTTGGTGGGTTGGTGTGTTGGTGGGTTGGTGTTGGTGGGTTGGTGTTGGTGGGTTGGTGTTGGTGGGTTGGTGTTGGTGGGTTGGTACTCGCCTAATTGTACTCACCTAATTGTGGTTGCAAGGGGTCGAGACTCGGCTCCTGGCTCCGCCTCTTCGCTATCCGCTACTGGGTCTCTGCTCTCCCTGCTCCATGAGCTTTATCATACCTTGTCTTAAAACTATGTATGGTTCCTGCCTCCACTATATCTTTCTCTAGACTATTCCACTTCCTGACTACTCTGTGGCTGAAGAAATGCTTCCTAACATTCCTTTGACTCATCTGAGTCTTCAGCTTCCAGTTGTGTCCCCTTGTTTCTGTGTTCCCTCTCTGGAACATCTTGTCACTGTCTACCTTGTCGATTCCCCGCAGTATTTTGTATGTCGTTATCATGTCTCCTCTGACCCTTCTTTCCTCCAGTGTTGTTAGTCCTATTTCCCTCAACCTTTCTTCATAGGACAGACCCCTGAGTTATGGAACTAACCTTGTCGCAAACCTTTGCACTTTCTCTAGTTTCTTTACGTGCTTGACCAGGTGTGGGTTCCAGACTGGTGCTGCATATTCTAGTATGGGCCTGACGTACACGGTGTACAGTGTCTTGAACGATTCCTTGTTAAGGTAACGGAACACTAATCTTAGGTTTGCCAGTCGCCCATATGCTGCCCCAGTTATCTGGTTGATGTGTGCCTCCGGAGACGTGTTTGGCGTTATACTCACCCCAAGGTCTTTCTCCTTTGCCGAGGTTTGTAGCCTTTGTCCGCCTAGCCTGTACTCTGTCAGCGGTCTTCTTTGCCCTTCTCCGATCTTCATGACTTTGCATTTGGTGGGATTGAATTCGAGAAGCCAGTTGCTAGACCAGATGTCAAGCTTGTCCAGGTCTGTTTGAAGTCCTGCTTGGTCCTCTTCCGATGTGATTCTCCTCATTAATTTCACATCATCTGCGAACAGACACACTTCTGAGTCTATCCCTTCCGTCATGTCATTTACATATACCAAGAATAACACTGGTCCTAGGACTGACCCTGCGGTACACCGCTCGTCACAGGCGCCACTGTGATACCTCATCACGCACCATGACCCGTTGTTGCCTCCTGTGAGGTATTCCCTGATCCATTCCAGTGCCCTTCCTGTTATACCTGCTTGTTCTTCCAACTTCTTTACTAATCTCATGTGAGGAACTGTGTCGAAGGCCTTCCTGCAGTCCAGGAAAATGCAATCAACCCACCCTTCTCTCTCTTGCCTTACCTCTGTTACTTTATCATAGAACTCTAGGAGGTTTGTTACACAGGATTTGCCTTCCCGGAATCCGTGCTGTCTGGTGTTTATTATCCTGTTCAGCTCGAGGTGCTCCACCATTCTTTTCCTGATGATTTTCTCCAGGACTTTGCTCACTATACACTAAGTGACACCGGT
The DNA here is from genome assembly GCA_009830355.1 of Cherax destructor. NCBI lineage: Eukaryota > Metazoa > Arthropoda > Malacostraca > Decapoda > Parastacidae > Cherax > Cherax destructor. The sequence goes on along the minus strand of WNWK01004238.1, from coordinate 137,590 downwards.
CTATAGTTTAGTGCCTCTTTTCTGTCTCCTTTTTTAAAGATGGGGACTACGTTGGCCTTCTTCCATACCTCAGGTAGCTGCCCAGTTTCAAGGGATGTGTTGAATATTATGGAAAGTGGCACACTCAGTACCTCAGCTCCTTCCCGAAGAACCCACGGGGAGATATTGTCCAGACCCATCGCCTTTGAGGTATCAAGGTCACTGAGTAACTGCTTCACCTCCTCCTCAGTTGTGTGTATGCCCTCCAGCACTTGATACATCCCTTGTTGGTGACGCACCCCGTCTTGTCTACCCAGCTGCCTTCCTTCCTCCACTGTGAATACTTCCTTTAACCTCAAGTTGAGCTCCTCACATACCTCTTGATCGTTACTTGTGAGTTCCCCATCTTCTCTCCTCAGCCTTATCACCTGGTCCTTGACTGTTGTCTTCCTTCTGATGTGACTGTACATCAGTTTCGGGTCGGACTTAACTTTCGATGCTATGTCGTTTTCGTACTGTTTCTGGGCCTCCCTCCGTACTTGTGCATACTTGTTTCTAGCTCTTCTACTAATCTCTGTTTACTTGGGTTCTTTGCCTTCTGTACCTTTTCCATTCTCTGACACTTTGAGTCTGCCTCCCTGCACCTTTGGGTAAACCAGGGGCTCTTTCTGGTGTTGGTGGGTTGGTGTTGGTGGGTTGGTGCGTGTTGGTGTGTGTTGGTGTGTGTGTGCTGGTGTGTGTTGGTGTGTGTGTGTGTTGGGGTGTGTGTGTGTGTGTGTGTGTGTGTGTGTGTGTTGGGTGTGTGTGTTGGGGTGTGTGTGTGTGTTGGGTGTGTGTGTTGGGGTGTGTGTGTGTTGGGGTGTGTGTGTGTTGGGGTGTGTGTGTGTTGGGGTGTGTGTGTGTTGGGGTGTGTGTGTTGGGGTGTGTGTGTTGGGGTGTGTGTGTGTGTTGGGGTGTGTGTGTGTGCTGGTGTTTGTGTTAGGGCTAGTAAGGGATCCTTACTTTAAAGTCACGGTATTGTGCCTTTTTTATTATTTACACAAGAATATATAAACAATTTATTTCCTACTTCAGTTATAGTTTAGCTCCATCCACAAAGTTATTGTTCAGTTTGAACGAAATAACTCACTGTCTTTTTCTTAGGTAAATTTAGTTAGACGTGCCTAGCAAGGTGCAGGAGGCCTGCAGCAGCGCTTCACTAAGCTACTACCAACACATCACCATGACCCTGACACAGGGTTGTAATCGCTACGTCACTTGTACGAACTCAGACACTCCTCTGGGAGTCACTGCCGGGTCACCACATGGAGAAGACCCGGGCCAGGACCCGTCCTGGTGAACCTAAAAGAGCCTCAACAATCTTGGGAGTCTGGGTATGTCTTACCATGCCCGGGGTACACACACCACCTTCGTCACGCACTCTACCTGCTGCTACTCTATAATTCTCGCGCTCAGTATTTCTAATGCGTAGTCTCAAGTCAACTCATCTTCAGAGAAGATTGTGAAGACGTATCTTGTGTGCGGGTTATTGTTCAGTCAAGGTACTCTACCTTTTTCTTCTTCAACTTAACCTCATTTTAAAACACGTACGATTTCTAGCGCGATGAACGTTGTTAACTTGGGAATGTTGCAGCCGGTTAAGAAGGCACTTAGATATAAATAAAAATATAACCACAAGGAGGATAGTAGAGAAGTGGGAAAGGTGTAGGAGGGAGGGGTAGGGGGATGGGGATACGGATGGATGAGGGATGTCTGGGGAAGCCCAGACAATGCTCAACTTTCACACCATCCTCACATTCCTCATTTCTTTCTTATCAGTTAATAGTAGCAGCTTCAACATATAAACTGACAAAACGATTGCAAACAAACAATACGCGACGGTCTGCAGTATTGAGACACTCTGATCGCGGGTTCTAACCCCACTCGTGGTATGCTTTATTTGTGTATACATTGTTATGTTGTGTTGGTGTGTGTCTTGGTGTGTGTGTGTGTGTGTTGGTGCGTATGTGTGTGTACTCACCTAGTTGTGCTTGCAGGGGTAGAGTCATAGCTCCTGGCCCCGCCTCTTCACTGGCCACTACTGGGTCACTCTCCCTGCGCCATGAGCTTTATCATACCTCTTCTTAAAGCTATGTATGGAGCCTGCCTCCACTACATCACTTCCCAGACTATTCCACTTCCTGACAACTCTGTGACTCAAGAAATACTTCCTAACATCCCTGTGATTCATCTGAGTCTTCAACTTCCAATTGTGTCCCCTTGTTGCTGTGTCCCATCTCTGGAACATTCTGTCTTTGTCCACCTTGTCAATTCATCTCAGTATCTTATATGTCGTTATCATGACCCCCCTATCTCTCCTGTCCTCCAGTGTCGTCAGGTCGATTTCCCTTAACCTCTCCTCGTAGGACATACTTCTTAGCTCCGGGACTAGTCTTGTTGCAAACCTTTGCACTTTCTCTAGCTTCTTTACGTGCTTGGCTACGTGTGGGTTCCAAACTGGCGCTGCATACTCCAGTATGGGCCTAACGTACACAGTGTACAGGGTCCTGAACGATTCTTTATTAAGATGTCGGAATGCTGTTCTTAGGTTTGCTAGGCGCCCGTATGCTGCAGCAGTTATTTGGTTGATGTGCGCCTCAGATGTGCCTGTGTGTTAGTTACCATTTTGTCCTAGGCACATGTCGATTAGACACTAGGCCTGTTGTGTGTGTGTGTGTGTGTGTGTTGGTGTGTGTGTGTGTTGGTGTGTGTGTGTTGGTGTGTGTGTGTTGGTGTGTGTGTGTTGGTGTGTGTGTGTTGGTGTGTGTGTGTTGGTGTGTGTGTGTTGGTGTGTGTGTGTTGGTGTGTGTGTGTTGGTGTGTGTGTGTGGTGTGTGTGTGTTGGTGTGTGTGTGTTGGTGTGTGTGTGTTGGTGTGTGTGTGTTGGTGTGTGTGTGTTGGTGTGTGTGTGTTGGTGTGTGTGTGTGTGTTGGTGTGTGTGTGTTGGTGTGTGTGTGTGTTGGTGTGTGTTGGTGTACTCACCTACATGTACTCACCTATATGTGGTTGCAGGGGTCGATTCATAGCTCCTGGCCCCGCCTCTTCACTGGTCGATACTAATTCACTCTTCCAGCTCCATAAGATTTATCATACCTCTTCTTAAAGCTATGTATGGAACTTGCTTCCACTATTTCACTCTCCAGATTATTCCACGTCTTTACAACTCTAAGGCTAAAGAAATACTTCTTAACATCCCTATGACTCATCTGGGTTTTCAGTTTCCAATTATGGCCCCTTGTTCCTGTATCCCATCTCTGAAACATTCGAGCCCTGTTTACCTTGTCAATTCCTCTTAGTATTTTATACGTTGTTATCATGTCCCCCCTGTCCTCTAGTGTCATCAGGTTGAGTTCCCTTTACCTCTCCTCATAAGACATACCTCTCAGTTCCGGGACTAAACGTGTAGCAAATTTTTGCAATTTCTCCAATTTCATGACGTGTTTGACTAGGTGAGGGTTCTATAGTGGTGCTGCATACTTCAGTATAGGCCTGACGTACACGGTGTACAATGTCGTGAATGACTCATTACTCAGATGTCTAAACGCTAATCTCAGGTTTGCCAATCGCCCATATGCTGCAGCAGTTATTTGATTGATGTGTGCCTCAGGAGACATGTTCGTTATAATGCTTATCCCAAGATCCTTTTAAGTGACGTTTGCAGCCTTTGATTCCCTGACCTGTATGCCGTTTGCGGTCTTCTGTGTCCTTCCTCAATCTTCATGACCTTACCGTTACTGGGGTTAAACTCCAGGAGCCATTTGTTGGACCAGACTTGTAGTCTGTCCAGGTCCCCTTCTAATCTTCACTGATCCTCGTCCGCTTGTATTCTCATCAGTTTCACATTAGCGAACAGTGACACTTCTGAATCTATTCCTTCCATCATGTCATTCACATATATAAGAAACAGCACCGGACCTAGGACTGACCCTTGTGGAACCCCACTCGACACATGCGCCCACTCTGACACTTCATCATGTACCAACACTTGCTGTTTTCTTCCTGTCAGGTATTCCCTGATCCATTGCAGTACTTTCCCTATTATTCCTGCCTCCTGCTCTATTTTTTGCACCAGTCTCTTGTGTGGTACTGTGTCAAAAGCCTGCTTACCCATCCCTCTCTCTCCTGTCTTACTTCTGTGTACTCACCTAATTGTACTCACCTAATTGTGGTTGCAGGTTGTCGAGACTCAGCTCCTGGCCCCGCCTCTTCGCTGTCCGCTACTGGGTCTCTGCTCTCCCTGCTCCATAAGCTTTATCATACCTTGTCTTAAAACTATGTATGGTTCCCGCCTCCACTATATCGTTCGCTAGACTATTCCACTTCCTAACTACTCTATGGCTTAAGAAGTGCTTCCTAACATCCCTTTGACTCATCTGAGTCTTCAGCTTCCAGTTGTGTCCCCTTGTTTCTGTGTTCCCTCTCTGGAACATGTTGGTGTGTGTGTGTGTGTGTAAGGGCTAGTAAGAGATCCTTACTATAAAGTAGTTGGGATCTAAGTGTAGTACACAAGTAACACTAATGACAGCTCGGGGATGCTAATGTATGGAGTCCACAACATACAGCCAACTTATACACAGGATAGACTGTAGGCATTACAGCTCTGGGTTGATTCTATACAATATCAATGTACACAATATTAAACATAAGCAACTATACATAATAACTGACTAATGCATTACAAATTATGATACGTATATCTCAAATCATGGTAAATAATAGGATCAATGATGATACAGTTTAACAAAGGACTGAGATAAAGATAGCAAAAGAGAGAAGCAGATTGATCGATCTGTATTCATGTGATCTATGGATTCTAAAGAAATATATTTAAAAGAAGAAAGTGTAACAGAAAAGGCAGACTTGGTGCACACAAGTCTTTTACTGGTAAATCTCAGAATTCAGAGATCATCAACACTCAAAAATCTGAACATCAATAAGTTGACATAATAGACACAGATGAATAGAATACAACATATGAGCGTAGAGGAAGCACGACCTACTTCCACATTGGACAAATGTGACACCTCCTACAACTGCTGCACCTCTCCTGTCTACAGTATATAAGCTTCCTCTACGCTCATATGTTGTATTCTATTCAAGATTGATGGACTGACAACATCGACTCAAGATTGAGGGACTGACCACCTCATACTCCTGTTCTTCACGATTCTCCTTTGTATGGACTGATGAAGCCACTGTGTGGCGAAACGTTTCTTCAATAAAGATATCCAAGTGTTGCATATGTGTCTAATTTACCAAATCGTCGGTTCTCTGAACCATTCATTTACATACCTAGATCATGTCTCCCCTCATTCTACGTCTTATAAGTGAATGTAATTTAAGGGTCTTCAATCTTTCTTCGTAAGGAAGATTTCTAATGTTCAGCTGAGCAATGGGTTGTGGCGAGACCTTCATGATGCTGACCTTCTCATGTCTTGTATACTTCCCTTCTGATGTATGACAGAAGAGACCATGTAGTCCAAATTGATCAGCTGACGCCCTGCCGCAAATGTACCTATGTTCGGTGAGTAAGGAGGCTGCTAGGCGAAGAGCTACACCAATCCGAATAGCCTGTGAGTCGAGTGCCCAAGGAGGAATTGGGAACAGCTAAAAGGAAATTTGAATGTGGTGCCTTTACTGCTAGGAGACGAGCTTCGACCTTTCCTGAAACCTTATTGAGCATTGTGTTGGCGATTTTTTTCATGATCAGTTTGTCCCAGTAGAACTGTTTATGCTCTTTGGGAGGAGCTGGACTGCTTGAAGAGTCTGCAAGGGTGTACCACTGCATGGCTGATTCCAACAGCAGCACCAACAGCAGCAGCACCAACAGCACCAGCACCAACAGCACCAGCACCAACAGCAGCAGCAGTAACACCAACAGCAGCAGCACCAACAGCAGCAGCAGTAGCACCAACACCAACAGTAACAGCAGCAACACCAACAGTAACACCAACAGCAGCAGTAGCACCAACAGCAGCAACACCAACATCAGCAGCACCATCAGCAACAGTAGCACCAACAGTAGCAGCAGTAACACCAACAGCAGCACCACCACCAACAGCAGCAACAGCACCAACAGCAGCAACAGCAGCAGTAGTACCACCACCAACAGCAGCAACATCACCACCACCAACAGCAGCACCAACAGCAGCAGTAGTAACACCAACAGCAGCAGCACCAACAGCAGCAGCAGCAGTAACACCAACAGCAGCCGCAGCAGTAACACCAGCACCAACAGCAGCAGCTGCAGTAACACCAACAGCAACACCAACAGCAGCAGCAGCAGTAACACCAACAGCAGCAGCAACAGCACCAACAGCAGCAGCAACAGCACCAACAGCAGCAGCAACAGCACCCAACAGCAGCAGTAGTACCACCAACAGCAGCAACAGCACCACCACCAACAGCATTAGCAGTAACACCAACAGCACCAGCAGTAACACCAACAGCACCAGCAGTAACACCAACAGCAGTAACATCAACAGCAACACCAACAGCAGCAGCAGTAACACCAACAGCAGCAACACCAACAGCAGCAACACCAACACCAGCAACACCAACAGTAACAACAACAACAGCAGCTGCAGTAACACCAACAGCAGCAGCAACAGTAACACCAACAACAGCAGCTGCAGTAACACCAACAGCAGCAGCAACAGTAACACCAACAACAGCAGCTGCAGTAACACCAACAACAGCAGCTGCAGTAACACCAACAGCAGCAGCAACAGTAACACCAACAACAGCAGCTGCAGTAACACCAACAGCAGCAACACCAACAGCAGCAACACCAACAGCAGCAACACCAACAGCAGCAACACCAACAGCAGCAACACCAACAGCAGCAACACCAACAGCAGCAACACCAACAGCAGCAACACCAACAGCAGCAGCAGCAGTAACACCAATAGCAGCAGCAGTACCAACAACAGCAGCAGCAGTACCAACAACAGCAGCAGCAGTAACACCAACAGCAGCAGCAGTAACACCAACAGCAGCAGCAGTAACACCAACAGCAGCAGCAGTAACACCAACAGCAGCTGCAGTAACACCAACAACAGCAGCTGCAGTAACACCAACAACAGCAGCTGCAGTAACACCAACAACAGCAGCTGCAGTAACACCAACAACAGCAGCTGCAGTAACACCAACAACAGCAGCTGCAGTAACACCAACAACAGCAGCTGCAGTAACACCAACACAGCAGCTGCAGTAGCACCAACAACAGCAGCTGCAGTAAGCACCAACAACAGCAGCTGCTAAACCAACAACAGCAGCTGCAGTAACACCAACAACAGCACTGCAGTACACCAACAGCAGCAGCTGTAATAACACCAACAGCAGCAGCTGTAATAACACCAACAGCAGCAGCTGTAACAACACCAACAGCAGCAGCTGCGAGTAACCCAACAACAGCGAGCTGCAGTAAGCACCAACAACAGCAGCTGCAGTAACACCAACAACAGCGCTGCAGTAACACCAACAACAGCATGCTGCAGGTAACACCAACAACAGCAGCTGCAGTACACCAACAACAGCAGCTGCAGTAACACCAACAACAGCAGCTGCAGTAACACCAACAACAGCAGCTGCAGTAACACCAACAACAGCAGCTGCAGTAACACCAACAACAGCGGCTGCAGTAACCACCAACAACAGCAGCTGCAGTAACACCAACAACAGCAGCTGCAGTAACACCAACAACAGCAGCTGCAGTAACACCAACAACAGCAGCGCGGTAACCAACAACAGCAGCTGCAGTAACACCAACAACAGCAGCTGCAGTAACACCAACAACAGCAGCTGCAGTAACACCAACAACAGCAGCTGCGAACACCAACAACAGCGAGCTGCAGTAACACCAACACAGCAGCTGCAGTAACACCAACAACAGCAGCTGCAGTAACACCAAAACAGCAGCTGCAGTAACACCAACAACAGCAGCTGCAGTAACACCAACAACAGCAGCTGCAGTAACACCAACAACAGCAGCTGCAGTAACACAACAACAGCGCGCAGTACAACACCAACAACAGCAGCTGTAATAACACCAACAGCAGCAGCTGTAATAACACCAACAGCAGCAGCTGTAACAACACCAACAACAGCAGCTGTAATAACACCAACAACAGCAGCTGTAATAACACCAACAACAGCAGCTGCAGTAACACCAACAACAGCAGCTGCAGTAACACCAACAACAGCAGCTGCAGTAACACCAACAACAGCAGCTGCAGTAACACCAACAACAGCAGCAGCAGTAACACCAACAACAGCAGCTGCAGTAACACCAACAACAGCAGCTGCAGTAACACCAACAACAGCAGCAGCAGTAACACCAACAACAGCAGCAGCAGTAACACCAACACCAGTAGCAGTAACACCAACAACAGCAGCAGCAGTAACACCAACAACAGCAGCAGCAGTAACACCAACAACAGCAGCAGCAGTAACACCAACAGCAGCAGCGAGTAACACCAACAGCAGCAGCAGTAACACCAACAGCAGCAGCGCAGTAACACCAACAGCAGCAGCAGTAACACCAACAGCAGCAGCGAGTAACACCAACAGCAGCAGCGAGTAACACCAACAGCAGCAGCAGTAACACCAACAGCAGCAGCAGTAACACCAACAGCAGCAGCAGTAACACCAACAGCAGCAGCAGTAACACCAACAGCAGCAGCAGTAACACCAACAGCAGCAGCAGTAACACCAACAGCAGCAGCAGTAACACCAACAGCAGCAGCAGTAACACCAACAGCAGCAGCAGTAACACCAACAGCAGCAGCAGTAACACCAACAGCAGCAGCAGTAACACCAACAGCAGCAGCAGTAACACCAACAGCAGCAGCAGTAACACCAACAGCAGCAGCAGTAACACCAACAGCAGCAGCAGTAACACCAACAGCAGCAGCAGTAACACCAACAGCAGCAGCAGTAACACCAACAGCAGCAGCAGTAACACCAACAGCAGCAGCAGTAACACCAACAGCAGCAGCAGTAACACCAACAGCAGCAGCAACACCAACAGCAGCAGCAGTAACACCAACAGCAGCAGCAGTAACACCAACAGCAGCAGCAGTAACACCAACAGCAGCAGCAGTAACACCAACAGCAGCAGCAGTAACACCAACAGCAGCAGCAGAACACCAACAGCAGCAGCAGTAACACCAACAGACAGCAGCAGTAACACCAACAGCAGCAGCAGTAACACCAACAGCAGCAGAAACAAAGCAGCAGCAGTAACACCAACAGCAGCAGCAGTAACACCAACAGCAGCAGCAGTAACACCAACAGCAGCAGCAGTAACACCAACAGCAGCAGCAGTAACACCAACAGCAGCAGCAGTAACACCAACAGCAGCAGCAGTAACACCAACAGCAGCTGCAGTAACATCAACAGCAGCACAAACAGCAAAAACGTCATATTAATGAATCATCTCAAACATCTGAACAAACATTATAATGTTTTGTGGTGACGAGCAGCAATTATCGCCTCTCACTCTCTTAGTATGTAATAACGCTTAAATAAATTTACGGTCATTTAAGCCAAAACAAATTAACTTGGTCTAGCTTATGTTTTTGTGAACATCAATTTAGAAATAACATGTGTATATGGTAGAACTTCGAGAGAGAGATGGAATTAATTATATTTTGACACTGAAGTGGCTAGTTTATTGTGCACCTCATATCCATCCTGTGGATGGTAGCGCAAGAACATATGAATACACGAAAGGCCTAAGAACTAGGCCCCGAAAGGGTTAACAGGAGTACATCTGCATTCATAACTACAGTTGACTTGTTGCAAGCAAATTGAAGAAATTTGTTTAATATATCTGCTATCATATTTTCATTAATAAGGTATGTTGACATATCACACAGGTTATTATTCCTCAACATAGTGACCATAGGGCTGGCCACATTTTGTATCTGGTTTGATCATGTGTGTGTGCCACAAGTACTTGTAACCAAGCCTAAGCCCGGCTACTACAACATCAGTCAGTGTTTACACTAAGTTGTCCCATAAACGGACTTATTTACGTTCATCTTATAGGGGATGACAGATCTATTCAGACTTCTAATTTCTATTACATTGTTTCATTATTTACTTCTCCTCTAACATTATTACTGTTAGACACACACGCAGTGCCGATTTACCTATAGAATTGGCAGACTGAAGCCTAGGGCTTCAAAATCTAGGGAAGGCCTCCGGCCAAGGTGTATAATATTGTTGACACTGTCATGGGTCTTTCTTACAAATGCTGTCATAACGCAGTGTTGTCCCTAAATGCTTCAGTTAGGTTCCATGCACTCCATTTCAATAACACGACACTAGCATTAGTTTCTGTATTGATTCTCCTTCCAGGAAAGAAGGAAAGAAGTGAGATAGGCAAGTTAAAAACACAGCTGTGCAAGTATCTGCAGAGCCGCACACGGCGTTGCCGCTTTCATGTCAAGTTAGTAATAAAACAACGCTCATTTATAGCCACTTGGTTAACCTAAGGAAAAAGCTTACTCATTTTGTAAACAGTTTTTGGAAGCAGATTTGATTCAGATTTTGCAATATAATTGTCAATAAGGAACAATTCTTAAAGAAAAAATTGCCCAAATATTTTACAAAAAAGTTCATTTTTTTTATTTCTTCACTGAAGTGGACCACATTTTGTGAGAACGTCCATTCATGTTATCCTTTCTAATAACTGCGCAAGAATAATTTTACTTTTTATTTTCAGATTCTAATGTGAGCACGAGTAAAAGATTTGAAAGTGGTGTTAGTAAGCGCGAGAGAAACACATGAAAATAACAGAAGCAACATGTGCCAGCGGTGAAGCGGATACAAGGAAATCAGTGTAGTGGAGCTATCCAGCCAACTACTAGGATTCAACCAGAAGGAAACCTCCGTGAAACAGCGAAGCAGGACGTGAGCACCAAGCTGGTTGTGAGAAACAAGGCATGATGCAGCCTCAAAATGAAAACATATAACTAATTCAAGAGTCACTTACCGGACAGGGAGAGCCACAAGAAAATAATGTGGATAGTCAGAAATTTCAGCTCACACCTGGTAAGGTAGGCTAAGTCCAAGCTATTCCAGACGCAGGTATAGATACCAAAAATAGATCTACTGTAACAGACGTTGATTTGGGCAGAATTACCTCATGAGGAAGTATCCTATTCAACTCGTGAGGGAAAAGAGAGTTAAGGACGCAATTCTGGATTACGTGAAAAAAAGGATGGATATTTTAGCTTCTCAGTAGATTCTGCCCCTGACATTTTCACATACTGATCAGCTGACTTTAATTATCAGATATGTATCATCTGAAGACGTTTTACCAAGTGAGAACTTTAACTTTCCTTGAGCATTACGGGGAAGGCAGGCAGATGGATTTCCGGGCTCCTAACACACAGTGTTAGTAGTAAACAGAGCAAGATCCAGCATCAGTGAGGTCAAAAGCTCAGTTTCCCAAGGCACTGTCCTGGCACCTCTGCTGCTTCTCATCCTCATAGCAGACAGATGAAGCATGAAAGTCAGTACGGTAGAGGACACTGAAAAATCACAGGAAGACATAAGGGTTTTCCAGTGAGCAGTGGAGAACATGACGTTCAATGGTGCTAAGTTCCAGCTGCTTATGTATGGAAAGAATTAATAACTCAAAAGGAACACTGTATACAAAACTCAAGAGTGTCACCAAATAGAACGAAAGGAACATGTAAAAGACTTGGGAATAATTATGTCAGCTGACCTTTCTTTTAAAGACCATAACAAGACAAAGATCACGACAGCCAGGATGACGACGGGGTGGGTATTGAGAACTTTCAAAATAAGGGAAATAATGCCAATGATGACACTTCAAATCGCTAGTGCTCCCTCATTTAGAATACTGCTCAGTGCTGATGGCCCCGTTCAAAGCCGAAATTTAATAAAAACAGATTGTTTACGGCTCACAATGAGCCAGTAAAACACCTAAATTACTGGGAACGCCTTCAAGTCTTTAACATATACTCATTGGAGCGGAGGAGAGAGAGATACATGATAATATATACCTGGAAAGTACTTGAGGGTCTGGTCCCAAGTCTGCCGTAACATACTGGAGTGAGAGATATGGGAGGAAATGTAAAATAAATCCAGCGAGGAGCAGTGGTGACAATAAGGGAACACTGTATGAACATCCGGGGTACCAGACTATTCAACATCTTACCAGAAGATATCAGAAACATGGCTGGAACAAGTGTAGAAGCCTTCAAGAGGAAACTGGACAAGTATCATCAGATGCCAGATCAACCAGGCTGTGATGGATATGTAGGGCAGCGGGCCTCCAGCAGCAATAGCCTGGTTGACCAACAGACAGATAGAGACAGAGAGAGATAAGAGAGAGAGAAAGAGACAGAGAGAGAGAGACAGAGAGAGAAATAGAGAGACAGACAGACAGAGAGAGACAGACAGTGTAGTGAAACTCTCGAAACTCTTCAAAGGTATATCAAAGGAGCTAAAAGACCACTCAGGAGAAAGAATGGCTGATTAAGTGTTTAGTTATCTCATTACTGAGCTTGATATTGACTTTAGAAAATGCCGAAGGCAGAGTCTTAAGACAATGCTACCAACATGGCTGCTACGTTCAACGGTATACAGCAAAAAAAAAAAAAAAAAAAAAGACAAGATTTATTGCATGCGGTGGTCAGTCTTAAATTTGGTGGTCCGTTTGGTTGACTGCTGCCTTGATGCACTGAACTATTGTGACATCAAAGATATTTATACCTTTTCATCCTCCACGGAGATGGGCAGTTCTAAAATCATTTTTGAAACCCGAGTCAAAATGCTTAAGTATTTGTCAGACACAAGGTGGGAGGCACGTGCAAAACAATCTTGTTCAGAAAATGGTAGAACTGGAATTTGTGTTTATGTTGAATTTTTGGACCCGTGTGCTGGGTAATTTTCACAGGGTCAGCAAAGCTATTCAGAACTGAGAACTGTTATTGAGTACTTGTGCAAGCTTGTACACTTCACTTCAGGATATTTTAAGCAAAATTAGAGAAGATTTTGATGAGGTTGAGCAACAAGCAAAAGTGTCACAAGGAGACAGAGTAAGAAACACAAGCAAATGACGGAAGTGAACCTGGTCCTGATGCCTTAGATGAACTCTTCAAAGATTAAGTTTAGGATCAAATCTTTATTCCTATACTAGATGCACTTGAAGACAATTTAGGAAGAGTTGTGTATAGTTATATTGCACAAATGCTTTCGCTCATCTGGCAACATCTAAGCAAGAAATTAAGCAAGGTGTTCAACTGTTGATGGCAGCATAACCCAGATGTTCACCTGAAACTTACTAATGAACTTTTGAACTTTCACTTGTATGTGAGACAAAGCCATAGGCCTACAGAAGAGCAGTCACTGCCTCATACACACCTCTATCAAATTATATACAAGGAAAAATTTGCGATGGCCTTCGGTAATGTGGAAGCAATCTTGTGGCTATTTCTTAGCTTAATGGTCACTAACTGCTGGGATAAAATGTCTTTTTCAAGCCTCAAAACAATTAAAAATTAATTCAAGGCCACAATGTCCACACTGACCATTGACAGTGACAAAGTGACAAACTGACAAATTTTGATGAACTTCTGGATGATTCTGTTATGAGGAAGGCTGTCTTAGTATATTTGATTGTAGTTTCTTATTAATATGTATTCTAAAATATATTTTAAAGAATATAGCAGTAAACAAATTTTCCTAAAAATTCCTGCTTATTTCACAATGTTTACAAAGTTCGGTTACTGCAAAGTTTTTCCCACTGTTAATTTAAAAAAAAATTTCAGTCACTACGGTATTTAACATCTTATGTCCTTTAGAGGAGGAACTGTGAATTGTGGAATTTGCAACACCCGTCATCCTCCTCCTCGGCTTCACTCAATCTGGTTTAAAACACTTCCATCTTCCTCCATCTAGTGATGAGGGCGGAGGATTGTGAGGGACCTCACAAGTGGAATAGCTTAGGCTCCATTCCTGCACTGCAGACCAAAAGTTATATTACTTTTGTTCTCAGGCTTTAGTTACGTATCCTTCATCATGAAGGTATAATGTGGATGGATCTAAAATGTGATCTCATATTCAGTGTAGCAGGCAGTGACTTGAAGAATGTTGATGCACAAGTTGATCATTACAATATACACGGATGTTAAGAGTCATCTTCAAGAAGTGTTGATGCTGGCGAGTGATCTTCAAGAAGTGTTGATGCTGGCGAGTGATCTTCAAGAAGTGTTGATGCTGGCGAGTGATCTTCAAGAAGTGTTGATGCTGGCGAGTGATCTTCAAGAGGTGTTGATGCTGGCGAGTGATCTTCAAGAAGTGTTGATGCTGGCGAGTGATCTTCAAGAAGTGTTGATGCTGGCGAGTGATCTTCAAGAAGTGTTGATGCTGGCGAGTGATCTTCAAGAAGTGTTGATGCTGGCGAGTGATCTTCAAGAAGTTGATGCTGGCGGATCTTCAGTGATGCTGGCGAGTGATCTTCAAGAAGTGTTGATGCTGGCGAGTGATCTTCAAGAAGTGTTGATGCTGGCGAGTGATCTTCAAGAAGTGTTGATGCTGGCGAGTGATCTTCAAGAAGTGTTGATGCTGGCGAGTGATCTTCAGAAGTGTTGATGCTGGCGAGTGATCTTCAAGAAGTGTTGATGCTGGCAGTGATCTTCAAGAAGTGTTGATGCTGGCAGTGATCTTCAAGAAGTGTTGATGCTGGCGAGTGATCTTCAGAAGTGTTGATGCTGGCGAGTGATCTTCAAGAAGTGTTATGCTGGCAGTGATCTTCAAGATGTTGATGCTGGTTCTCAATTTGAGCTGGCAGTGATCTTCAAGAAGTGTCTGAACTTAGTGGCGCAGTGATCTTCAAGACTGTTGATGCTGGCGAGTGATCTTCAGAAGTGTTGATGCTGGCAGTGATCTTCAAGAAGTGTTGATGCTGGCGAGTGATCTTCAGAAGTGTTGATGCTGGCGAGTGATCTTCGTGTTGATGCTGGCAGTGATCTCAAAGTGTGATGCTGGCAGTGATCTTCAAGTTTGATGCTGGGATCAATTATCTGTTGGTTCAATGAGTGCTTTCCACAAAGCCTCATTAGTTCCCTGGTATGTGCCTGTTGAGCCAGGGTGCTTCCCGGAGATATTTCTGGTATAACTGTGTTGCGCCATCTTCCATTTTACATGAGGAAGATTAAATCTCCAAGGAGTAAAATATTTGGTGTGGGATTTTCTAGTCTATCCAGATAGCTATGTATCTTCCTTAACTGATCTGTGAATTCCTCAGCAGCTGCTGATGGTAGTGGTTTATATACTAGGATAATTACCAAATTCCTATTTTCAACTTTAATGCCTAGGATTTCTACTATATAATGCGCAGAGTTCAGCACTTCTGTGCAACAGAAAGTATCTTTTACATAGAGTCCTACTCCTCCCTGTGACCTATTAATTCTATCACATCTATACATGTTATAGTTTTCTATATTTATCTCTCCGTCCAAAACATCCCTTGTGTGTGTTTGTGTAAATGCTCCAAACATGGCAGTCGCTTCTGATAGGAACCCACTGACATAACTATCTGTCGTTTTTATTTGATTTCAGACAATGAATATTTTCAAATATGAAACAGGAATTACCATTTGGGATGTTCTGTTTTGCTGTGTTTCGACAAGGAGCCAAGGCCGGGCCACCTCTTGGAAAACCCTCAACCCAGTTGATTTTGAAGAAGCCATCGACAGCATAACCCATACATTCTGTCCCAGACAGACTTGTGAAATTCCACGTTAATCAAAACTGCAGGAACCACCATCTTGGGTCTTCAATATTTTACCCATTATACCAATCTTTAAATACGGACTACCAATCAACAATTACACAATCCAGGGCAGCACAGGTTTAAGGTAGGTCACTCCTGCCTTTCACAACTACTAGACGCGGGTCCCATATGCTCTGGAAGACAAGCTCAAGGTTGGTGTCTTGTGCACTTATTATGGAAATACGTTTGACAAGTGCGACCATGGTGTGATTGTGCACATGAGTACAAAAATAATTGGAAAAGTGGGCACATGGATATTTAAATTCTTGACAAATAGAACCCTGATAGTAACAGAGAGAAGTGGAAGCTGCCAAAGTGAAAAGCTCTGTTGAAGGCACGGTACTCGCCCCACTTCTGTTTCTTTCTAATATCCGACATTGACAAGGAAATGCATCATAGCACCATAACATTCTTTGCTGATGACACAGTATCTCGACTAGAGTGACATCCGTCAAAGACATACGAATCTTCAGGTAGACAAGTCTTCCAGTGGGACTTAGACAACAATATGACTGATAACAATGACAAGTTTCAATTGCTCCGTTATGGAAGAATGGAGGAAATAATGAGCAGCTAGACTACAAGACAAACTCGAGTCATTCAGAGTGAAAGTCCTATGTGCGAGACTTAGGAATAATGACGTCAGACGATCTCATTCAATATCGTCACTGCTATTTCAAGGAAAATCATATGCCGGATAACTAGGTGTTTTCTAGCGACTAAAAGATGCTATACAACACCTGTATACTAATGGAGCCCCCTTCAAACAACACTGCTGACTCAACAAGACTTTCATTTTCAATCAAAGCATCTGAACTGCTGCTAGTTATTTAAATCCCTTCCTTCTGTCATTCATCCTGGGATGATATTTCTCAGAATACCATGTTATACTTTTGTAGAGTATGGGCAGCGTGCAAACATGATCACACCACCTCAGGTGTTGAACTTACCCACTCAGGTTTGAACCCGCCACTCGTGTTGAACTTGCCTCGTGTAACGCCCAGGTGTTGAACCTCGCCACCACTCGGTGTTGAACCTTCCACCACTCGGTGTTGACCACGCCACCACTCCAGGTTGAACACGCCCCCTCCAGGTGTTGAACCACCACCACTCGGTGTTGAACCTTACACCACCACCAGGTTGACTACACCACCACAGGTGTTGAACTTACACCCCCAGTGGAACACCCCCACTCAGGTTGAACACCACCACTCAGGTGTTGAACCTTCCACCCCCAGTGTTAACCTTACACCACCACACCACCCTCAGGTGTTGACCTACACCACCACCACCACCACTAGGTGTTGAACCCACCACCACCACCACCACTCGGTGTGAACACACCACCACCACCCAGGTGTTGAACACACCACCACCACCACTCAGGTGTTACTACACCACCACCACCCTCGGTGTTGAACCACACCACCACACCACCACCGGTGAACCTTACACCCCACCACCACCACGGTGCTGAAACACAAAGAACTTCATATTGAATCACACATCTGAACTGCTGCTGTTAAACTTAACATCACCCACCGGGGTTGAACCTTACACCACCACCACTCCAGGTGTTGAACCTTAACCACACACCCCAGGTGGAACCTCAACACCCACTCCAGGTTAACCTTACCACCACCACTCAGGTGTTGAACCTTACACCACACACCACCCAGTGTTGAACCTTACACCACCACCACCACTCCAGGTGTTGAACCTTACACCACCACCACCACTCCAGGTGTTGAACCTTACACCACCACCACCACTCCAGGTGTTGAACCTTACACCACCACCACCACTCCAGGTGTTGAACCTTACACCACCACCACCACCACTCCAGGTGTTGAACCTTACACCACCACCACCACTCCAGGTGTTGAACCTTACACCACCACCACCACCCAGGTGTTGAACCTTACCACACAAACCACAATCACAGGTGCTTGATTTAAATCCTTACACTCACGCACCGTCGATATGTTCCCAGAACTGTTAACCTTATCAATCAACAGCGTGCCAAACATGACTTACACCACCACCACCACTCCAGTCTTGAACCTTACACACCACCCCACCACTCCAGGTCTTGAACCTACACCACCCCACCACTCCAGGTCTTGAACCTTGCACCACCCCACCACTCCAGGTCTTGAACCTTCACCACCACCACCACTCCAGGTCTTGAACCTTACACCACCACCACCACTCCAGGTCTTGAACCTTACACCACCACCACCACTCCAGGTCTTGAACCTTACACCACCACCACTCCAGGTCTTGAACCTTACACCACCACCACCACTCCAGGTGTTGAACCTTACACCACCACCACTCCAGGTGTTGAACCTTACACCACCACCACTCCAGGTGTTGAACCTTACACCACCACCACTCCAGGTGTTGAACCTTACACCACCACCACTCCAGGTGTTGAACCTTACACCACCACCACTCCAGGTGTTGAACCTTACACCACCACCACTCCAGGTGTTGAACCTTACACCACCACCACTCCAGGTGTTGAACCTTACACCACGGGGATGAACTAAGATTAATTATGCTGACACTTGATCGCCGATGCCCCAACGACTGACTCGCCCA
Source organism: Cherax destructor (assembly GCA_009830355.1). NCBI lineage: Eukaryota > Metazoa > Arthropoda > Malacostraca > Decapoda > Parastacidae > Cherax > Cherax destructor. The sequence continues at coordinate 119,149 of WNWK01004238.1, read as the reverse complement.
ACTGTCTATAAGGGCGAATACTGAGTACACTGGATAGTTACCAATGGACTATAAAGATACCAATACAAGAGGACTGGTGGTACCGACGCTCTGCTGCGGCTGGATGACCTCACAGCAGGAACACTGGTAAGTAGCGACGATACCCAAGGAGCGTGGATACGTGCACAAGGAGCGTGGATACGTGCACAAGGAGCGTGGATACGTGCACAAGGAGCGTGGATACGTGCACAAGGAGCGTGGATACGTGCACAAGGAGCGTGGATACGTGCACAAGGAACGTGGATACGTGCACAAGGAGCGGGATACGTGCACAGGAGCGTGGATACGTGCACAAGGAGCGTGGATACGTGCACAAGGTGCGTGGATACGTGCACAAGGAGCGTGGATACGTGCACAAGGAGCGTGGATACGTGCACAAGGAGCGTGGATACGTGCACAAGGAGCGTGGATACGTGCACAAGGAGCGTGGATACGTGCACAAGGAGCGTGGATACGTGCACAAGGAGCGTGGATACGTGCACAAGGAGCGTGGATACGTGCACAAGGAGCGTGGATACGTGCACAAGGAGCGTGGATACGTGCACAAGGAGCGTGGATACGTGCACAAGGAGCGTGGATACGTGCACAAGGAGCGTGGATACGTGCACAAGGAGCGTGGATACGTGCACAAGGAGCGTGGATACGTGCACAAGGAGCGTGGATACGTGCACAAGGAGCGTGGATACGTGCACAAGGAGCGTGGATACGTGCACAAGGAGCGTGGATACGTGCACAAGGAGCGTGGATACGTGCACAAGGAGCGTGGATACGTGCACAAGGAGCGTGGATACGTGCACAAGGAGCGTGGATACGTGCACAAGGAGCGTGGATACGTGCACAAGGAGCGTGGATACGTGCACAAGGAGCGTGGATACGTGCACAAGGAGCGTGGATACGTGCACAAGGAGCGTGGATACGTGCACAAGGAGCGTGGATACGTGCACAAGGAGCGTGGATACGTGCACAGGAGCGTGGATACGTCACAAGGAGCGGATACGTGCACAAGGGCGTGGATACGTGCACAAGGAGCGTGGATACGTGCACAAGGAGCGTGGATACGTGCACAAGGAGCGTGGATACGTGCACAAGGAGCGTGGATACGTGCACAAGGAGCGTGGATACGTGCACAAGGAGCGTGGATACGTGACAAGGAGCGGATAGGCACAGGGCGTGGATACGCGGGCGTGGATACGTGCACAAGGAGCGTGGATACGCACAAGGGCGTGGATACGGCACAAGGGCGTGGATACTGCACAAGAGTGGATACGTGCACAATGAGCGTGGATACGTGCCGTGATGGATATGTGGGACAGAGAGCCACCAGCAGCAACAGCCTGGTTGACCAGGCTAGCACCAGTCGAGCCTGGCCCATAGCCTGGCTCCGGGAGTACAAAGGCACTGGAAACTTATCAAAGGTACACAAGGAGCGTGGATATACAAGGAGCGTGGATATACAAGGAGCATGGGGTGCAAAATCAAACTAAGCACAAAGTTGTTATAATTTAGCACAAAGTATCAGACCTGAGACATCATCCACCTACACAACAGCTCGCTGGTTTACATCTAAACATCACATCTGAGACATTTTTCTTGCACAACTAAGAGTTTTTCTATAAAGAAGCACAACTTGCGTCATATATTGGAAGTGATGAAAGCAAGAGTTAACTCAGTGGATGGCTATAGAATTACAATGATAACAATCGTTGTACCTGGCGATCTCCACAACTCTAGTCGCAAGCTCAACCCTCAATAAAGTTCCATCTTAATAATAAACGTGCTAAGACGCCAGAAAAACTTTGCAATGTGTGACAGCAATATAAAGTATATCAATAGTATTGCTGGTTGTAGTAAGTATATTACATTAATGCAATATAACCGGCGGTCATTTTAAGTTTACAAAGTGGTCAACTAAGAATAGGATAGTCAAGATAAATCTTGGCAGTTGGCAAGCATGAACCTGCATCCTACCCACCTTACCTCACTACTAGTGTTATACCACCAGCAGGTAGAAGGAACCTGCATCCTACCCACCTTACCTCACTACTAGTGTTATACCACCAGCAGGTAGAAGGAACCTGCATCCTACCCACCTTACCTCACTACTAGTGTCACACCACCAGCAGGTGATGGCGCCTTCACCTACCTACCTTACCTCACTACTAGTGTTTACCACCAGCAGGTAGAAGGCACCTGCATCCTACCCACCTTACCTCACTACTAGTGTTACCACCAACAGGTAAGGCACCCAGCCATGGTACCCACCTTACCTCACTACTAGTGTTACACACCAACAGGTACATGGCGCCTCCAGCCATGGTACTCACCTGTAAACAAGAAAAATGTCAACTTAGTATCATCATGTAATATTAAGTTATTTCTGGATAAGTAAAATTTCAAAGTCAATACCGTGGCTGCAACAATTCACCAAAAACTCTTATTCTATATAGGTTTTTCGGTACTTTTCTCAGCACACTTGTGAATGCACAGTGGTTCAGGAAGGAGAGAAACGTCGTAAGGTTTCTCTCCTAAGCGCGAGGGTTTTTGTGAATTTCTTAATGCTGTTGATTTAGTAAATTAGATTTAACACAAATATATGGTAATTTTAAATCAGAGAGTATATCACTTAAACACTGAAGTCACTTGACTCATAATGAATGCGAATTTGTTATAAACATACCAGGGAACATATAATGTATATTATGAAGTATCAGTGACACCAACAAAGCTTCAAATATAACAAACGCGAAAAGACCTTCGTTCAAAATTACAAACTGAAAGTAGGCGAGAAATATAGAGCTATTCACCCTGAATAACTCAGACATTGAGGACATCACATATGAAAGGCCCCTTGGAGCTACTGATCACGTGGTCCTGAGCTTTGAATACATACATAGTAGAGTTACAAGTGGAGAGGGTAACAGGAGAAGAATGGGAAAAGTCAAACTATAAAAGGGAGGACTACACAGGTATGAGGAACTTCCTGTAGGAGGTTAAATGGGAATGAGAATTGGTAGGAAATTCAGTAAACGAAATGGAATACGTAACAACAAAATGCAAGGAGGCAAAGGAAAGGTTTGTTCCCAAGGGCAACAGAAATAATGGGAAGACCAGAATGAGCCCTTGGTTTACCCGAAGGTGCAGGGAGGCAAAAACGAAGTGCACTAGGGAATGGAAAAGTACAGAAGGCAAAGGACCCAGGAAAATAGAGAGATTAGTTGAAGAGCCAGAAACGAGTATGCACAGATAAGGAGGGAAGCCCAGCGACAGTACAAAAACAACATAGCATCGAAAGTCAAGTCTGACCCGAAACTGTTGTATAGCCACATCAGGAGTAAGACAACAGTCAAAGACCAGGTAATCAGGCTGAGGAGAGAAGGTGGGGAGTTCACAAGAAACGACAAAGTAGTATGTGAGGAGCTCAACACGAGATTTAAGGAAGTATTTACAGTGGAAACAGAAAGGACTCTGGGAAGACAGAACAGAGGGGTACACCAACAATGGATATACCAACAAGTGTTGGATGAAATACACACAACCGAGGAGGAGGTGAAGAAGTAACTAAGTGACCTTGATACCTCAAAGGCGGTGGGACCGGACATCTCTCCGTGGGTGCTTAGAGAGGGAGCAGAGACGCTGTGTGCGCCACTAACCACAATCTTCAACACATCCCTTGAAACTGGGCAACTACCTGAGGTATGGAAGACGGCAAATGTAGTTCCCATTTTTAAGAAAGAAGACAGAAACGAGACACTAAACTATAGACCTGTGTCACTGACGTGTATAGTATGCAAACTCATGGAGAAGATCATCAGGAGGAGAGTGGTGGAGCACATTATAAACGACAACCAGCACGGATTCATGGAAGGCAAATCCTGTGTCACAAACCTTCTGGAGTTTTATGACAAGGTAACAGAAGACACGAGATAGAGGGACGAGTTTATTGCATTTTCTTGGACTGCAAGTAGGCCTTCGACACAGTTCCTCACAAGAGATTAGTGCAGAAGCTAGAAGATCAGGCACGTATAACAGGAAGGGCACTGCAATGGATCAGAGAATACCTGACAGGGAGGCAACAACGACTCATGGTACATGATGAGGTATCACAGTGGGCGCTTGTGACGAGCGGGGTTCCACAGGGGTCAGTCCTAGGACCAGTGCTGTTTTTGGTATATGTGAATGACATGATGGAAGGGATAGACTCAGAAGTGTCCCTGTTCGCAGATGATGCGAAGTTAATGAGGATAATTAAATCAGATGAGGATTATGCAGGACTACAAAGACCTGGACAGGCTGGATGCGTGGTCTAGCAACTGGCTCCTCGAATTTAACCCCGCCAAATGCAAAGTCATGAAGATCGGGGAAGAGCAAAGAAGACCGCAGAGAGTATAGGCTAGGTGGCCAAAGACTGTAAACCTCACTTAAGGAGAAAGATCTTGGGGTGAGTATAACACCAAGCACGTCTCTGGAAGCACACATCAACCAGATAACTGCTGCAGCATATGGGCGCCTGGCAAACCTGAGAATAGCGTTCCGATACCTCAGTAAGGAATCGTTCAAGACACTGTACACCGTGTACGTCAGGCCCATACTGGAGTATGCAGCACCAGTTTGGAACCCACACCTGATCAAGCATGTGAAGAAATTAGAGAAAGTGCAAAGGTTTGCACTTGGCAAGTAATGTAGTGGAGGCAGGAACCATACACAGTTTTAAGACGAGGTATGATAAAGCTCATTGAGCAGGGAACGAGAGGACCTAGTAGCGATCAATGAAGAGGTTTGGCCAGGAGCAGTCTCGACACCTGCAACAACAAATAGGTGTGTACACACACACAGTGATGGATCAAAGCAGGAGAGTATTGGCAGGACTACATGTGCTCTTGTTGCCACCTCCCTAGTTAAGTACATGAACAATGTTAAGTTAGACATACGAATCACCAAGTGAGCGTCTATGTTGCCATAAACAATGGTTGACATATTAATGCGCTAAAGTTAACTTATGACACTGAGCTTGACTCTGTGATTACTGATTCTATGTCATCACTGAAGGCTCTTGACTCGAATAATGACTAACCTGTTCATTGGAGAAGCCAGATATATATACTAAAAAAGTCAAGAGAAAAACAATCATTGTACAATTTTTATGGATTTCATCACTCGCCGAATTACGCCTTCACGATAAAGTTGGTAAGTTAGCAAAAAAAAAGTAGCCTCAAGGAAAATTTAGATATAACTGTTGTGTGTGTCTAGTATTGGGAATATTAGAAATAATATAACTGAATGTTATAGGAATGCAGTTAGAAGTCTAAATAGATCTATAAAGCACTATGATAACATGAACGTAGATAAATACGTTTATTGAGCAATTTGCAACGTGAACACTGATCGATGTCTTAGTGGCCAGGGCTTTGGCTTTGTTACAAGTACTTCTGGTAGTCTGGCAGACACACACATGATCAAACCAAATACAAAGTATGTGGCCAGCACTATGGTCACTATGTTAAACACTGTGGTTAAGTGTCCGCTTATTGAGGAATAAAAGACGGTATAATAACCAATGTCCTGTCAACATACCTTATTAATGAAAATAAGATACCAGTTGTATTAAGCAAATTTCTTCAATTTGCTTGCAACAGACAAGTGTAGATATGAATGAAGATGTACTCCCGTTAACCCCTTTTGGGACCCAGTTCCTAGGCCATTTGTGCATCCATGTGTTCTTGCGCTACCATCCACAAGATGGATACGAGGTGCATAATAAACTAGCCACTTCAGCGCCTCTGGCAAGACACGCAGACAGACACACAGAGACACAGACAGACTTGTGCGTGTGCACAACTGGATTGCTAATTGTGTTAGCACACTCAGGGTGAGTAATGAGGATATGCTCAAGCACACCAGAAGATAATTACAGTTACAAACAGCATATTCCAGCAGACCCAAGTCACTGACAACTGCAAACTCGACTGTATAATGATAAAGGTCGTGCGCGTCCTCTTTTTCAGAGCTTACATGTGGCATCAGCAGGGTTGATGCCACATGTGGTGGAACTCACCTGCCTCAAGTGACAATATCATCCCAGTATCATTATGAAACCTACCGTGTTACACAATCTAGTCCACGTTTTATATTGTGTATACGTACGTACACACACGAAATTGTTCAAGACACTGTACACCGTGTACATCAAGCCCATATTGGTCAAGCATGTCAAAAAATAGAGAAAGTGCAAAGGTTTGCAACAAGACTAGTCCCGAAGCTAAGGGGCATGTCCTACGAGGAGAGGTTAAATGGAAATCGACCTGACGACACTGGAGGACAGGAGGGATTGGGAGGACATGATAACGACATTAAAATTCTGAGAGAAATTGAGGTGGGCAGAGACACTATGTTCCAGAGATGGGACACAGTAACAAGGGGAAGTTGAAGACTCAGATGAGTTACAGGGATGTTAGGAAGTATTTCTTTAGTCACAGAGTTGTCAGGAAGTGGAATAGTCTGGAAAGTGAGGTAGCAACTTGTGCGACATTCACTTCCAGGTGAGAGAAGTGAGCAACACAAGACGAGCAGCAACTTGTGCGACGTTCACTTCCAGGTGAGAGAAGTGAGCAACACTGAAAGACGGGCAGCAACTTGGCGACGTTCACTTCCAGGTGAGAGAAGTGAGCAACACAAGACAGGCAGCAACTTGTGCGACGTTCACTTCCAGGTGAGAGAAGTGAGCAACACAAGACAGGCAGCAACTTGTGCGACGTTCACTTCCAGGTGAGAGAAGTGAGCAACACAAGACGGCAGCAACTCTCAGTGACACAGTTCACTTCCAGGTGAGAGAAGTGAGCAACACAAGACGGGCAGCAACTTGTGCGACGTTCACTTCCAGGTGAGAGAAGTGAGCAACACAAGACGAGCAGCAACTTGTGCGACGTTCACTTCCAGGTGAGAGAAGTGAGCAACACAAGACGGGCAGCAACTTGTGCTATGTTCACTTCCAGGTGAGAGAAGTGAGCAACACAAGACAGGCAGCAACTTGTGCGACGTTCACTTCCAGGTGAGAGAAGTGAGCAACACAAGACGGGCAGCAACTTGTGCTATGTTCACTTCCAGGTGAGAGAAGTGAGCAACACAAGACAGGCAGCAACTTGTGCGACGTTCACTTCCAGGTGAGAGAAGTGAGCAACACAAGACGAGCAGCAACTTGTGCGACGTTCACTTCCAGGTGAGAGAAGTGAGCAACACAAGACGAGCAGCAACTTGTGCTACGTTCACTTCCAGGTGAGAGAAGTGAGCAACACAAGACGGGCAGCAACTTGTGCTATGTTCACTTCCAGGTGAGAGAAGTGAGCAACACAAGACGGCACCAACTTTACTCTGAATATCACCTCATCTGAGATCATTTATTCCCAGGATGACTCGAGTCTGGAACATGTTCATACTTCATAATACCAACAAAACAGTTGATCAAATGAAAGTACTGGCCCACAGATGGCTTCAACTTCATCCTATTCCATATTTGTACGTCTCATAACAATAAAAAGTCTTTCAAGTGAGCTAATGTAGGTAACAGCTCTTAGCTTGTAAATAAAGTTACGAATCCTTAACCTAACCTTGTAAAAAGAAAAAATAAGTCATATTTAACACTGATGTCTGTTTCTTCAGAAAAATGTTCCAAGGGGTTTAGGTAGTCAAGTGAGCAGCCGATTACAAGTCTCTATTGTTCACAGAACTCAATGTCAATGATTTGGAAGAGCGTGGTATGTAAAGGTCACTGTCAATGCTAGCTGTCACTGTCAATGCTACCTGTCACTGTCAATGCTACCTGTCACTCTCAATGCTACCTGTCACTCTCAATGCTACCTGTCACTCTCAATGCTACCTGTCACTCTCAATGCTACCTGTCACTCTCAATGCTACCTGTCACTCTCAATGCTACCTGTCACTCTCAATGCTACCTGTCACTCTCAATGCTACCTGTCACCTCAATGCTACCTGTCACCTCAATGCACCTGTCACCTCAATGCTACCTGTCACCTCAATGCCACCTGTCACCTCAATGCTACCTGTCACCTCAATGCACCTGTCACCTCAATGCTACCTGTCACCTCAATGCTACCTGTCACTCTCAATGCTACCTGTCACTCTCAATGCTACCTGTCACTCTCAATGCTACCTGTCACTCTCAATGCTACCTGTCACTCTCAATGCTACCTGTCACTGTCAATGCTACCTGTCACTGTCAATGCTACCTGTCACTGTCAATGCTACCTGTCACTGTCAATGCTACCTGTCACTGTCAATGCTACCTGTCACTGTCAATGCTACCTGTCACTGTCAATGCTACCTGTCACTGTCAATGCTACCTGTCACTGTCAATGCTACCTGTCACTGTCAATGCTACCTGTCACTGTCAATGCTACCTGTCACTGTCAATGCTACCTGTCACTGTCAATGCTACCTGTCACTGTCAATGCTACCTGTCACTGTCAATGCTACCTGTCACTGTCAATGCTACCTGTCACTGTCAATGCTACCTGTCACTGTCAATGCTACCTGTCACTGTCAATGCTACCTGTCACTGTCAATGCTACCTGTCACTGTCAATGCTACCTGTCACTGTCAATGCTACCTGTCACTGTCAATGCTACCTGTCACTGTCAATGCTACCTGTCACTGTCAATGCTACCTGTCACTGTCAATGCTACCTGTCACTGTCAATGCTACCTGTCACTGTCAATGCTACCTGTCACTGTCAATGCTACCTGTCACTGTCAATGCTACCTGTCACTGTCAATGCTACCTGTCACTGTCAATGCTACCTGTCACTGTCAATGCTACCTGTCACTGTCAATGCTACCTGTCACGTCAATGAGCAGCACATTCAAGCTCTACTGTCAATGCTACCTGTCACTGTCAATGCTACCTGTCACTGTCAATGCTACCTGTCACTGTCAATGCTACCTGTCACTGTCAATGCTACCTGTCACTGTCAATGCTACCTGTCACTGTCAATGCTACCTGTCACTGTCAATGCTAGCTGTCAAGGCGGCGATGAGTAATGTGTTGGATGCGTTGTGGAACAATTGGTCAACTTAGGTGTCAGGGAGGGGGAACTAACTTTGATCCAAGGATACCCGAGCAAGAGAACAGCATCAGTCATATATAAAAGATGTCAAAAGTACCACCAGTGGCATATTTGTCTTAACTGTCAAAGTGTTTTGCTGCACTTGAGGCTTCTTTAGTCGAATACAGATGACTGTACAACTGAAGACAGGAAAAACAGGTAATTTTGAGGTGATTAGTCCCTCAGCCTTGACAGGTTGTCAGCCCTAGTCTAGAGGCACGGGGCAACATCTTATAAAAACTAGCAAAAGGCAGCTGGAGAGGAGCATTCAGAGCCACTATCCTGATGCACAAAGCTGTCATATTAACATACGAGTCAGAGCGTCCCGTCATATTAACATACGAGAGCGTCCGTCAATACGTGCTGAGGTCCGTCAACATAAGCTGTCGATCATACACGATCCGTCACTCATAGAGGTCGTCATCACACGTCATCTAATGTGCCACTGCTGTGATAAACGTGTCACACTGTTGTATAGACCTAACGACTGATGGTGTTCACTTGCTCGGGTATCCTTCCATCATAGCCCCCCCCCCTCCCTGACACATAGCTTGACCAACAGAATAAGTTCTGTTAATTGTGTCAAACGCACTTGTGAACTCAATAAAGGTCAACTTTATACTAAGTCTGCTGAAGCGTTCTGCATTGAGACAGCGAGGCTCTGCGTGCCTCTAGGAAGAACATGAGTGCGCCAGAGTTGATGTATTTGTACATGCACGAAGTAACTACATGCATCTAAACTTACCATACTTCCCTTTATTGCAATGTACAATGAGTGCTAGCAGTCAGGTATGATACCATCCTCAAGCTGAACTGGACCTACAATCCTCCAAGGTGAACTGACTACACACCTCAAGCTGAACTGTACCTTACACATCCTCCAAGCTGAACTGTATGACAAGTGTTGTACATGCCACCTCCAAGCTGGAACTTGTACTCTACACACCTCCAAGCTGAACTGGTACCCAGTGACACACCATCCTCCAGGAACTGCTACGTACTCCCTCCAAGTGAACTGGTACCTCCCGTCTATACACACACTCCAAGCTGAACTGTATAACATCGGTCACCACACTCCTCCAAGCTGAACTTGTACCTCACATCAAGCTGACTGCCTACACTCAGTGAACTGTACCCTACACATCCTCCAAGCTGAACTTGTACCGTGCACATCCTCCAAGCTGAACTGTACACTACACATCCTCCAAGCGAACTGTATGCACACTCCTCCAAGCTGAACTGGTCCTACACACCTCCAAGCTGAACTTGTACCCTACACATCCCTCCAAGCTGAACTGTACCTACACATCCTCCAAGCTGAACTGTTCACCCTCATGAACTTGTACCCTACACATCCTCCAAGCTGAACTTGTACCTACACATCTCCTCCAAGCTGAATCGTATCTCTACACATCCTCAAGCTGAACTGTACCCTACACATCCTCCAAGCTGAACTGGTACCAGCTGCTGTACACATCCTCCAAGCTGAACTGTACCTACACATCCTCCAAGCTGAACTGTACCCTACACATCCTCCAAGACTGGTACTTGCTACACCATCCTCCAAGCTGAACTGGTACCCTACACATCCTCCAAGCTGAACTTGTACCTACACATCCTCCAAGCTGAACTTGTACCTACACATCCTCCAAGCTGAACTTGTACCCTACACATCCTCCAAGCTGAACTTGTACCCTACACATCCTCCAAGCTGAACTTGTACCCTACACATCCTCCAAGCTGAACTTGTACCCTACACATCCTCCAAGCTGAACTTGTACCCTACACATCCTCCAAGCTGAACTTGTACCCTACACATCCTCCAAGCTGAACTTGTACCTCACACCTCCAAGCTGAACTGGTCGTACCTGTACTGTACACATCCTCCAAGCTGAACTATGTACCCGTACACATCCTCCAAGCTGAACTGGTACCTCACACCTCCAAGTGAACTGGTACCTCACATCCTCCAAGCTGAACTGTACCTACACATCCTCCAAGCTGAACTGTACGTACCAACCCTCCACTCAAGTGAACTGTACCGTACACATCCTCCAAGCTGAACTGTACGTACACTCTAAGCTGAATGTACACACATCCTCCAAGTGAACTGGTACCGTACACATCCTCCAAGCTGAACTTCCAGGTAACTGTACCTACAATCCTCCAAGGTGAACTTGTACCTACACATCCTCCAAGTGAACTGTACCTACACATCCTCCAAGCTGAACTGTGTACTGTACACACTCCTCCAAGTGAACTGTACCTACACATCCTCCAAGTGAACTGTACCTACACATCCTCCAAGCTGAACTGGTACCTACACATCCTCCAAGCTGAACTGTACCTACACATCCTCCAAGCTGAACTTGTACCTACACATCCTCCAAGTGAACTTGTACCTACACATCCTCCAAGTGAACTTGTACCTACACATCCTCCAAGTGAACTTGTACCTACACATCCTCAAGGTGAACTGTACCTACACATCCTCCAAGGTGAACTGGTACCGTACACATCCTCCAAGGTGAACTGGTACCGTACACATCCTCCAAGCTGAACTGGTACCGTACACACCCTCCAAGCTGAACTGGTACCGTACACACCCTCCAAGCTGAACTGGTACCGTGCACACCCCCTCCAAGCTGAACTGGTACCGTACACATCCTCCAAGGTGAACTTGTACCGTACACATCCTCCAAGGTGAACTGGTACCGTACACATCATCCAAGGTGAACTGGTACCGTACACATCCTCCAAGGTGAACTGGTACCGTACACATCCTCCAAGGTGAACTTGTACCGTACACATCCTCCAAGGTGAACTGGTACCATACACACCCTCCAAGGTGAACTGGTACCGTACACATCCTCCAAGGTGAACTTGTACCGTACACATCATCCAAGGTGAACTGGTACCGTACACATCCTCCAAGGTGAACTGGTACCGTACACATCCTCCAAGGTGAACTGGTACCGTACACATCCTCCAAGGTGAACTTGTACCGTACACATCCTCCAAGGTGAACTGGTACCATACACACCTCCAAGGTGAACTGGTACCGTACACATCCTCAAGGTGAACTTGTACCGTACACATCCTCCAAGGTGAACTGGTACCATACACACCCTCCAAGGTGAACTGGTACCGTACACATCCTCCAAGGTGAACTTGTACCGTACACATCATCCAAGGTGAACTGGTACCGTACACATCCTCCAAGGTGAACTGGTACCGTACACATCCTCCAAGGTGAACTGGTACCGTACACATCCTCCAAGGTGAACTGGTACCGTACACATCCTCCAAGGTGAACTTGTACCGTACACATCCTCCAAGGTGAACTGGTACCATACACACCCTCCAAGGTGAACTGGTACCATACACACCCTCCAAGGTGAACTGGTACTGTACACATCCTCCAAGGTGAACTTGTACCGTACACATCCTCCAAGCTGAACTGGTACTGTACACATCCTCCAAGGTGAACTGGTACCGTACACATCCTCCAAGGTGAACTGGTACCGTACACATCCTCCAAGGTGAACTGGTACTGTACACATCCTCCAAGGTGAACTTGTACCGTACACATCCTCCAAGGTGAACTGGTACTGTACACATCCTCCAAGGTGAACTGGTACCGTACACATCCTCCAAGGTGAACTGGTACCGTACACATCCTCCAAGGTGAACTTGTACCGTACACATCCTCCAAGCTGAACTGGTACTGTACACATCCTCCAAGGTGAACTGGTACCGTACACATCCTCCAAGGTGAACTGGTACCGTACACATCCTCCAAGGTGAACTGGTACTGTACACATCCTCCAAGGTGAACTTGTACCGTACACATCCTCCAAGCTGAACTGGTACTGTACACATCCTCCAAGGTGAACTTGTACCGTACACATCCTCCAAGCTGAACTGGTACTGTACACATCCTCCAAGGTGAACTGGTACCGTACACATCCTCCAAGGTGAACTGGTACCGTACACATCCTCCAAGGTGAACTGGTACTGTACACATCCTCCAAGGTGAACTGGTACCGTACACATCCTCCAAGGTGAACTGGTACCGTACACATCCTCCAAGGTGAACTGGTACCGTACACATCCTCCAAGGTGAACTTGTACCGTACACATCCTCCAAGGTGAACTGGTACCTACACACCTCCAAGGTGAACTGGTACCATACACACCTCCAAGGTGAACTGGTACGTACACATCCTCCAAGGTGAACTTGGTACCGTACACATCCTCCAAGGTGAACTGGTACTGTACACATCCTCCAAGGTGAACTGGTACCGTACACATCCTCCAAGGTGAACTGGTACCGTACACATCCTCCAAGGTGAACTGGTACTGTACACATCCTCCAAGGTGAACTTGTACCGTACACATCCTCCAAGTGAACTGGTACTGTACACATCCTCCAAGGTGAACTGGTACCGTACACATCCTCCAAGGTGAACTTGTACCGTACACATCCTCCAAGGTGAACTGTACCGTACACATCCTCCAAGCTGAACTGGTACTGTACACATCCTCCAAGGTGAACTGGTACCGTACACATCCTCCAAGGTGAACTGGTACCGTACACATCCTCCAAGGTGAACTGGTACTGTACACATCCTCCAAGGTGAACTTGTACCGTACACATCCTCCAAGCTGAACTGGTACTCGTACACATCCTCCAAGGTGAACTTGTACCGTACACATCCTCCAAGCTGAACTGGTACCTGTACACATCCTCCAAGGTGAACTGGTACCGTACACATCCTCCAAGGTGAACTGGTACCGTACACATCCTCCAAGGTGAACTGGTACTGTACACATCCTCCAAGGTGAACTTGTACCGTACACATCCTCCAAGCTGAACTGGTACTGTACACATCCTCCAAGCTGAACTGGTACTGTACACATCCTCCAAGCTGAACTGGTACTGTACACATCCTCCAAGGTGAACTGGTACCGTACACATCCTCCAAGCTGAACTGGTACTGTACACATCCTCCAAGGTGAACTTGTACCGTACACATCCTCCAAGTGAACTGGTACGTACACATCCTCCAAGGTGAACTGGTACCGTACACATCCTCCAAGGTGAACTGGTACCGTACACATCCTCCAAGGTGAACTGGTACCGTACACATCCTCCAAGGTGAACTGGTACCGTACACATCCTCCAAGGTGAACTGGTACCGTACACATCCTCCAAGGTGAACTTGTATATAGAAGGTTGTTTGGAAAGTCTGAGGAATCTAAGTGTCATAGGAAGAGAGGAAGGTTAGAAGGGGGGGGGGTCAGAGGGGGAAAAGAAGGGGGATTACAATGGAAAATTAAGAGCGAATAGGGAAGGGGGTGAAGGAGAAAAATAGAGGGTGAAGGGAGGGGGTAGAGGTGAGGGTGGCGATTTATGCTTCCGGAGTGGTGGGATGGTGGGTGGGTGGAGGGTTGGAGGAGTGGTGGAGGGTTGGAGGAGTGGGTGGAGGGTTGGAGGAGTGGGTGGAAGGTTGGTTGGTGTGGTATGAGTACAGTGATGAGTTACCATCATCAGTGTTTGTATATTGTGATATCACCTGTTTGCTGTGATATTGTGCGCGCGCGCGCGAGATAGATAAGTTAGGGGTCCCATACCAGTCATCCGTCACTAAGGTATAACAAGGTATAACAAGGGTCCAGTTATTCCAGCCACCAGCCTCCCTACTCCCATACATCAACATCCACACTTTTTGTTTATAAACACCATATTGGAGTTAATAGAAAAACAATTAAAGGTGGACAAGTTGTCGCACGTTACCTTTATCTCCCTAACAGCCTCCTCGTGTGTCAACAAACTACCCCCCAAAAATGTGGGGGTTCAATGACCCATTACAGATTGTTTATCGCCCCTTATCAGCGTGACGTGCGTGTGGAGTAACGTAGATGTTATGCAATAACAGCGAACTAGCGATAAGATGCAAAATAACCACGGTGGGGGGGGGGTAATGAAAGCTTCAGGCTTTCGTGTTGCTCACACTAGGCCTATTAAAATATTACAGGAATAGGAACAAGTAACATGTACCTATAAATTGTGAAGGGTCGGTGTAATAAGTACCCTGAGGCCAGATTTTTATGTTGACTGCTGATCAGCCAGGCTAGTCTTACACCTGCCAGGCAACACCTGTGTACACACTTCACCTCACTACCCACCACGGCTAAGAGAAATAAATGACCTTTATAATCAACAATATAAATAATTAGCAATAATCAACTGTATCGAATATAGATAATTCAGATCACAACATAATCGAAGTTTAGACTTGTATGCACAAGGTCCTGACCAGCAAAATGCCAAGTTATGAGGATGTTTTCACCAACTTTAACAAGAACATCAACTGGAATCAAATAATCATATCCTGTATGAAATATGATAAAGTATTTTAAATAACGTGGATCCGAACCAGTGTCTTGAAAGGATCAACTCAGTAGCAGACGAAGCATTGCTCAAGGCAGAGGAAAAAATGATGTGAACAGAAAAGACGCTCCTCTACAGAATCACAGAGCTTCTGAAGGGGGATAGATAATTATCTGAAATGTGGAAGCAAGCACTAACCAAGCAAGCACTAACCAAGCAAGCACTAACCAAGCAAATATTGACCTTTAAGTTATATGAATCATACAGGATCAGAGAGACAGACAGACACAAAATTAAAACAAATGAAACAAAGAAATCCAAAATATTTCGACTCTTGTGGCAATTTCAAGGCAAAATCCACATCCAGTATCAAGCTCTGGCTCGAACAAGATGGGACTTAACACTGATGAATGCAAAGAAATGAGTTACTGAAGCCTTAATATGACTGTTTAGTGAGCTATTCATCAGAACGGCTCATTAAACAGTCATGTAAAGACTGATCAACAATCCAGAACGATTTTTTTTATGAACCTGACTCAAACCTTATCAATATATGCAACAATAGTGACACCAATAAACTTCAAGAGACACTGAGAACCTGTCCATGCACTGTGCCCTAAACTCAGCCTCTCGGAACCCCGTGTTCATCAAGAACTGCAAGAAACACTTATCGTGTGTTTTTAGTATGTTATGGAGAGGGAGCCTAGACACGAGTGTCATCCCGTGTCTAGGCTATAGCCCCACTCCACAAACACGGCAACAAAACAATAGTGAAGAATTATAGACCGATACCTCAAGTGTCTCACATTGTAAGTCTGTGGAAGTGTTCTAAGAGGTATGATCACCAACCACTTGCATTCCCAACAAGTGCACAACCCAGGGCAACATGGGTTTTGAGCAGGTCGCTCCTGCCTCTAGCAACTACTGGACCACTATGACATGGTCTTGGATGTACTGGAGGACAAATAATGCAGATATAGTATACACAGACTTTGCAAGCGCCTCTGACTAGCGCGACCATGGTGTAACAGCACACAGTGTCCTAAAGGAATAACTGGAAAAATGGACAGAAGGATACAACTTGCTAGCCAATATAACACAAAAAGTAATAGTAAACAAAGTCAGAGGCGGCTACAGAATTTACATGGGTTTCTCAACTATTGAGGACTGTAAATCTCCGGGCGGACATAAACCAAGTTTTCCAATGGGCCACTCCGTTATTGAAAACTTGAGGAATTAGAAGCTAAAACGGACTATAAAACAAATTATAACCACAAAATATGAGCAAAAAAATGTGAGGGACATGGGAATGATAATGTCAGAGGATCTCACCTTCAAGGATCCAAGTGTCATTATCACAACTGCGAGGAAAATGATAGGATAGATAATGAGAACCTTCAAAAGAAGGGATGCCATGCTAATTATCTTTTCTTAAAGTCGCTTGTTCTCTCTAGGCTGGAACACTGCTGTGAACAAACACAACCTTCACAGAACGTACAAGCTCAATCAAGGACTCAATTAATGGAACCGTTTAGTCCCGTTACTTGTACTTCTTGGAACAAAGGCGAGAAGACACTTCATAATTTACACCTGGAAAATACCAGACACTGGTCCCAAATCTACACACAAATCACTGCCTACGAAAGCAAAAGACTGGACAGGCGGTGCAACATACACTGGACAGGCAGTGCAACATACACTGGACAGGCGGTGCAACATACACTGGACAGGCGGTGCAACATACACTGGACTGGCGGTGCAACATACACTGGACTGGCGGTGCAACATACACTGGACTGGCGGTGCAACATACACTGGACTGGCCGTGCAACATACACTGGACTGGCGGTGCAACATACACTGGACAGGCCGTGCAACATACACTGGACAGGCCGTGCAACATACACTGGACAGGCCGTGCAACATACACTGGACAGGCCGTGCAACATACACTGGACAGGCCGTGCAACATACACTGGACAGGCCGTGCAACATACACTGGACAGGCCGTGCAACATACACTGGACAGGCCGTGCAACATACACTGGACAGGCCGTGCAACATACACTGGACAGGCCGTGCAACATACACTGGACAGGCAGTGCAACATACACTGGACAGGCAGTGCAACATACACTGGACAGGCGTGCAACATACACTGGACAGGCGTGCAACATACACTGGACAGGCCGTGCAACATACACTGGACAGGCGTGCAACATACACTGGACAGGCGTGCAACATACACTGGACAGGCAGTGCAACATACACTGGACAGGCCGTGCAACATACACTGGACAGGCGTGCAACATACACTGGACAGGCGTGCAACATACACTGGACAGGCGTGCAACATACACTGGACAGGCAGTGCAACATACACTGGACAGGCAGTGCAACATACACTGGACAGGCAGTGCAACATACACTGGACAGGCAGTGCAACATACACTGGACAGGCAGTGCAACATACACTGGACAGGCAGTGCAACATACACTGGACAGGCAGTGCAACATACACTGGACAGGCAGTGCAACATACACTGGACAGGCAGTGCAACATACACCCAACGAAAAGCTTGTCAGTACCTGACCAGCCGAGCAGTGGTTCGTACATTGGATTGCGTGCGGTGCGCAGTAACAGTCTGGTTGATCAGGCCCTGATCCACCACGAGGCATGGTCATGAACTGGGCCGCAGGAGGCGTTGACCCCTGAAACACTCCAGGTAGAAGAGGCCTACCCTAATGCTTCCACCCGTTCCCGGAATCGAACCCCGAACTTCAATGATTGTTTATCAATCGAGCTTCAGGACACCTAACGAAGGTAGTAATGGGGTTTCCTTGTAAAGCCTTCTACAGTGGCTCCTGGATTATTTCAGATATTAGCTGCCAACAGGTGATATAATCGAGGCCAACGAATGTTGATACAGTGTTCTCTTATTGTATTCACGGCGTCCCATACTTGTCACTTCAGTAGGTTATTTTGGTAGAGTGTAGGTTTGGGAGGAGGTCTTCTCTAACACGTATATACTATCTGGATTATCCCTACGGCGCGGCTTCACACTAGGCGTCATGAATTATAATTAATATTAATGTCAAACGAACTTTTAGAGCAAAAACACTAAAGTAAGGACAGGAGAATGCTTGGCCGCTGCCGCCAGCGCCACCTTCATCTAGCGCTACAATGAAGACGTATTAAAGTTTTATGTACGTGACAGAACTAGTCCCGTTACATAATGAGGAGGCAAGTGTTTTAAGAGGCTGTCGTTGTGGTGCTCTGGTAGCTTACGTCAGCTGATTCATGTCTTACCACGCACACTGCTTATTCTATGCCCTCACATTCTTACATTAAAACCAATCACACTCAACATTCCTAACAAGCACCCGATTCTCCAAGCAATTAACTATGTAGAGAACAGATTTAACACCAATCCTCCCTCCACACACAATACTGCAGTACAATCGCAAACAGGCGATCTTAGAATGCAGAACAAGCCACATGAAGATGGAAATATTTAGCTCTAGATCTTTCACACACTCGTGCGTTTTCAGGAGTTATGTGATGTTGCAAGACAGCAACAGATAGGAGGAAAATTCTCTGAGGCCAGGCCGAAGGTATCAGTGGCAGCCCATGACAGTGAGAATCGTCACCGACCAGGAAGATTGTGGAGTGAGGCAGGCAGGGAAGGAGTCCATCACGCACCAACACAATCACTATATACAACATGCTTAACTCAATACTTTAGTGAAGCTCTGCTACACTATAAACACCACCACAACCACTAGTCACCCACCACCACCACCACTAGTCACCCACCACCATGATAAACACAGCCACAAACAGTGGCAATGGTACAACCACCACCAAGTGCAAAAGCAGCAGCACCACCACCAAACAGCGCCAGCAGCAACAGCAGCAGCAACAGAGAGCTGCAGTTTCCCTACGAGAGGGTTGAGTGGAAGAGGTAACAGCAGCATCAACAGCAGAGAGCTGCGCAGTTTCCCCAGAGGGATAAGTGAGGGAGAGCAGCAGAGCTGCGCAGTTTCCTTAGAGAGGGTTGAATGAGCTAAGACAGCAGCAGCAGCAACAGCAGCAGCAGCAGCAACAATTAGTTCAACACGTGATACAAGATGACCAACAGTAATGATACGTGGAAAAATAAACACATAAGCAGTATAATGTGATCCTTTATTGACAACGTTTCGCCCACGCAGTGGGCTTTATCGAGTCGGTATTTTATACTATTTATTTCCAGTAATGATACGTACTGCAGCTTCCCCTCACTACCACAACATACACTTCAATATCTCTCACACACGTGCAACGTCTCTCACAAATACAGTGACAACTTTCAATTAAAGGCTCAGACTAAGTAGCATTGAAGTGCAGGTCACAGACTAAGTAGCATTGAAGTGCAGGTCACAGACTAAGTAGCATTGAAGTGCAGGTCACAGACTAAGTAGCATTGAAGTGCAGGTCACAGACTAAGTAGCATTGAAGTGCGGGTCACAGACTAAGTAGCATTGAAGTGCAGGTCACAGTACGAGAGGGTTGTGATCGAAGCCTTTACGTCGGAAATAAATGGTATAAAATACCAACACAATGGAAAAATAAACACATAAGCAGTATAATGTGATCCTTTATTGACAACGTTTCGCCCACTGCGTGGGCGAAACGTTGTCAATAAAGGATCACATTATACTGCTTATGTGTTTATTTTTCCAAGCCTTTACGTCGTAGAGGCTTAGATCCTTCACCTTAGAGTCTATGATGAAGGATCCATCATCAGGTGTGATCCAGCGCCTGGTCACCACCATTTGCATCAACCAAAATGGATGTAAACAATCTTGTCTTGCAAACCTAATGCAAAGGTTGCATGAGAGGACTGAACAAAGTTCACTAATGAATATCAGACACGAAGAACAGGCAGGGATAACACACTAAATAATAATACATTAAACAAGAACTTAAGATAGTGATGACAGATCACTGCAACTGTCACAACATGCACAATAACTTAGCAGTGATGACAGATCCCTGCAACTGTCACATCATGCACAATAACTTAGCAGTGATGACAGATCACTGCAACTGTCACATCATGCACAATAACTTAGCAGTGATGACAGATCCCTGCAACTGTCACATCATGCACAATAACTTAGCAGTGATGACAGATCACTGCAACTGTCACATCATGTACAATAACTTATCAGTGATGACAGATCACTGCAACTGTCACATCATGCACAATAACTTAGCAGTGATGACAGATCACTGCAACTGTCACATCATGCACAATTTAATCCCCTCCACACCAACAATAAAAAGACAGACTGACAGAAGGGAGAATTTTCAAGAGGAAACTGAACCACTATTAGTTACAAGCACCTGCTCAGCCAGGTCTGCTGGCAGCAACAGTCTAGTTGAGCAGGCAGTCACATAAAAAGATGTGACACAGGGCAGGCTACAAGGATAGAAATCTTGCAAGCGGAATCATGTATCCCAGATTAAATAAAAGGACACAGTTGCAGCTAATGTGACATTTTATTGTGGCAACGTTTCGCTCTCCAGGAGCTTTGTCAAGCCGTTACCAACAATACATGGACACAGAGGGTATATATATGCTCAGTGAGGTGTAATACTAGTGGTGGTCGTAGTAGTAGTCATACAAGTTGTAGTAGTTGTAATACAAAAAGGTAGAACAATCAACTTGCACATGAGTAAAAGGTGATAAAAGCAATAATTTGGTAATATAAAAATAGGTTAGACAATATTTATGTTGGAGGTTGGAATAGAGAAGACCTGTAGCAGTGTTCCACATCTACGATGCGCTTGTGTGGTATTAGCAGGAGAGACTATGTGATGGTAAGGTTTACTGTTTTCAGGAGGATTCTTGCTAAGACTTCAGAGATGGTAAAGCTGCCTTTGTTTTAATTGTGTTAGAAACAGCGATAAGTGCTGATTCAAGGCACTTGCGTCTGCAGAAATTAGTTTCTTTGATTACTAATCGGGCGTCTTTGAATTTCATGAGATGATTGGTGGAATTCCTGTGTTGTACGAAGGCGTTGTTCAGGTTATCGTTCCTACATGCATTAATGTGTTCATTGAGGCGTGTTTCCAGGTTTCTTGCTGTTTCTCCTACATAAATTCTGTCGCAGCCTCCACAGGGTATAGTGTAGACCCCTGCGTTGACTGGTTCATGGTGCTTGGATTTAGTCCTGGTTAGATCCTTAATAGAAGTACTGGAAGCAATGGTGACTCGTGTTAGCTTGTGCAAATACTTTAGAAATGTTGGATGCAACCTGGCTGTTGGGAAGAATTATAACTTTGTTTGGAGTGGTGTTGACGCGTGGAGAATTAATGATCTGAAGAGCTCTTTTCTTGCAATCTTTGATGAAAAAGGAAGGAAAATGTAAATTAGTGAAGGTTTGATGAATGTATGTACATTCCTCGTCAAGAAACTCAGGACTACAAATTCGGTATTATGCTCTTAGGAAGAATCCGATGATGATGCCTCTTTTGGTCTTAGTATCTTGACTGGAATAAAAGTGTGAGATCATTTTTATTTGTAGGTTTCCGGTAAACTTGAAATCTTAGGTTGTTATCTACTTTGTGGATGAGGACGTCTAGAAAGGGTAGCTTGTCATTGGACTCTTCTTGCCCAAGTAATTCACCTTAAAACCTTACCTAGTTCCTCAACAACACCCCAGACATCTAAGAGCTGACTGGTAATGCCCCCTTCTGCGTGAAGGGTGTTGAAGAGTCGTGGTCCTTTAACACTAATTCAGTTCTCTCTCAATACACATATTCCAAATTATAAACAATTAAAATACGAATCAATGGTCGCTACTGGGTCACACTTCCTGCTCCATGAGCTTCATCATACCTCCTCTTAAAGCTATGTATGGATCCTGCCTCCACTACATCACTTCCCAGACTATTCCACTTCCTAACATCTCTGTGATTCATCCGAGTCTTCAACTTCCAACCGTGTCCCCTTGTTGCTGTGTCCCATCTCTGGAACATTCTGCCTCTGTCCACCTTGGATGGTTCAGTCTTCATGCAGGTGATTCCCTACACTAGATGGTTCAGTCTTCATGCAGGTGATTCCCAACACTAGATGGTTCAGTCTTCATGCAGGTGATTCCCTACACTAGATGGTTCAGTCTTCATGCAGGTGATTCCCTACACTAGATGGTTCAGTCTTCATGCAGGTGATTCCCTACACTAGATGGTTCAGTCTTCATGCAGGTGATTCCCAACACTAGATGGTTCAGTCTTCATGCAGGTGATTCCCAACACTAGATGGTTCAGTCTTCATGCAGGTGATGCCCTACACTAGATGGTTCAGTCTTCATGCAGGTGATTCCCAACACTAGATGGTTCAGTCTTCATGCAGGTGATTCCCTACACTAGATGGTTCAGTCTTCATGCAGGTGATTCCCTACACTAGATGGTTCAGTCTTCATGCAGGTGATTCCCAACACTAGATGGTTCAGTCTTCATGCAGGTGATTCCCAACACTAGATGGTTCAGTCTTCATGCAGGTGATGCCCTACACTAGATGGTTCAGTCTTCATGCAGGTGATTCCCAACACTAGATGGTTCAGTCTTCATGCAGGTGATGCCCTACACTAGATGGTTCAGTCTTCATGCAGGTGATGCCCTACACTAGATGGTTCAGTCTTCATGCAGGTGATGCCCTACACTAGATGGTTCAGTCTTCATGCAGGTGATTCCCAACACTAGATGGTTCAGTCTTCATGCAGGTGATGCCCTACACTAGATGGTTCAGTCTTCATGCAGGTGATGCCCTACACTAGATGGTTCAGTCTTCATGCAGGTGATGCCCTACACTAGATGGTTCAGTCTTCATGCAGGTGATTCCCAACACTAGATGGTTCAGTCTTCATGCAGGTGATGCCCTACACTAGATGGTTCAGTCTTCATGCAGGTGATGCCCTACACTAGATGGTTCAGTCTTCATGCAGGTGATGCCCTACACTAGATGGTTCAGTCTTCATGCAGGTGATTCCCTACACTAGATGGTTCAGTCTTCATGCAGGTGATTCCCTACACTAGATGGTTCAGTCTTCATGCAGGTGATGCCCTACACTAGATGGTTCAGTCTTCATGCAGGTGATTCCCAACACTAGATGGTTCAGTCTTCATGCAGGTGATTCCCAACACTAGATGGTTCAGTCTTCATGCAGGTGATTCCCAACACTAGATGGTTCAGTCTTCATGCAGGTGATTCCCAACACTAGATGGTTCAGTCTTCATGCAGGTGATTCCCAACACTAGATGGTTCAGTCTTCATGCAGGTGATTCCCTACACTAGATGGTTCAGTCTTCATGCAGGTGATTCCCAACACTAGATGGTTCAGTCTTCATGCAGGTGATGCCCTACACTAGATGGTTCAGTCTTCATGCAGGTGATGCCCTACACTAGATGGTTCAGTCTTCATGCAGGTGATTCCCTACACTAGATGGTTCAGTCTTCATGCAGGTGATGCCCAACACTAGATGGTTCAGTCTTCATGCAGGTGATTCCCTACACTAGATGGTTCAGTCTTCATGCAGGTGATGCCCAACACTAGATGGTTCAGTCTTCATGCAGGTGATTCCCTACACTAGATGGTTCAGTCTTCATGCAGGTGATTCCCAACACTAGATGGTTCAGTCTTCATGCAGGTGATTCCCAACACTAGATGGTTCAGTCTTCATGCAGGTGATTCCCTACACTAGATGGTTCAGTCTTCATGCAGGTGATTCCCTACACTAGATGGTTCAGTCTTCATGCAGATGATTCCCACACTAGATGGTTCAGTCTTCATGCAGGTGATGCCCTACACTAGATGGTTCAGTCTTCATGCAGGTGATTCCCAACACTAGATGGTTCAGTCTTCATGCAGGTGATTCCCAACACTAGATGGTTCAGTCTTCATGCAGGTGATTCCCTACACTAGATGGTTCAGTCTTCATGCAGGTGATGCCCTACACTAGATGGTTCAGTCTTCATGCAGGTGATTCCCAACACTAGATGGTTCAGTCTTCATGCAGGTGATTCCCTACACTAGATGGTTCAGTCTTCATGCAGGTGATTCCCACACTAGATGGTTGTCTTCATGCAGGTGATGCCCTACACTAGATGGTTCAGCCAGCTGCCAACCCCGCCTTCCCTGCCCTACATTACACCAGTTGACTCAGCTCTTGTGGTTGCAACTTCCGCATCTCCTGACAACTTGATATTATGAGGAGGTTCTTGGGAGGAACAAACTGGGACGCCATGTTTGAGGTCAACTTGCCAGAGGAAGAATTTGACCTACTACTCGAGGTGAGGAGCATCATCCTGGACAACTCCCACACTGGAAACTGGTAACAGATGGAAGAGTTTGCAGTTAATTAAACATTGCTGTGCAGTACTCCGGTGATCTTGTGACCTCAATTAAAAAGGCCTCGCTACATGGTGGGTAGTTAATAATCAAGTTGAATACTTTCCTTCAGCCAACGCGGGATTTAGTCTATTGTGAAAAATGCTCAAAAGGAGATTAACTGAAAAATAGTAATACACCAATCATTATTAGCCCAAACTTTAGCACTAAACCCCATTTCTGGTGCAGATAAGATATTGTGACAGACTTACTGTCTCAGCCGATACCTTAACTCAGCATGACAGTCAGACTTACGGTGGCTAACCGGTCACCAACTATGGCACTAACAGTACCTCTACCACATTCACACGTGCCAGCAGACACCAACTACAGCAGACAAAGCCTGTAGTTGCCCCCCCTCCCTCTCGATTACATTACCAACGGCTACCACTGACTGCATTCTACGACAGACTAGTGAAGATTTTCTTTGATGCAACAATAACAAACCACTTTCACTCCCTGACTACTCTACGTATCCTGCAGGATGAGAGTGATAGTGCTGCTGACCCTCCCTGACTGCTCTACGTATCCTCAGGATGTAGCAACAGTGATAGTGCTGCTGACCCTCCCTGACTGCTCTACGTATCCTACAGGATGTAGCAACAGTGTAGTGCTGCTGACCTTCCCTGACTGCTCTGCGTATCCTACAGGATGTAGCAACAGTGGTAGTGCTGCTGGGAGTTGATTAAGATCAACAAAATAGTGATTAGTGTTGATAATAGTTTTCTGGAAGTTTCAATGGTGACAAAATGAAGTGGAAGGTAACTCAAGTTCACTTATATATACAATACAAAAAAGATTTAATCCCGTGTGTAACTAGGAAAGCAGCTGATAAATTTACCATAATTACTCCATGAATGTGGCTCTGGAGTATCCTGACCTTGTTGATGAATGTGGCTCTGGAGTAACCTGACCTTGTTGATGAATGTGGCTCTAGAGTAACCTGACCTTGTTGATGATGTGGCTCTGGAGTAACCTGACCTTGTTGATGTATGTGGCTCTGGAGTAACCTGACCTTGTTGATGAATGTGGCTCTGGAGTAACCTGACCTTGTTGATGTATGTGGCTCTGGAGTAACCTGACCTTGTTGATGTATGTGGCTCTGGAGTAACCTGACCTTGTTGATGAATGTGGCTCTGGAGTAACCTGACCTTGTTGATGTATGTGGCTCTGGAGTAACCTGACCTTGTTGATGAATGTGGCTCTGGAGTAACGTGACCTTGCTGGAGTACCTAGGGCAAAAACTGCTCTTGAACGCTAACATAACATCTTCACAACTTTGCTCCAAGCTGGGTGAACCAAATCAAAACTTCCTAAGTTAAGAACTCTCAAAAACCGTTGTGCTTACAATGTTTCCAGTGTGTACTCTCCTTCCCCATGTGTTAAGTGTCTCGTGGAAGCAGTGAAGACCGGACATGAGAGTACATCATGGGCGGAGTGAAGACCGGACATGAGAGTACATCATGGGCGGAGTGAAGACCGGACATGAGAGTACATCATGGGCGGAGTGAAGACCGGACATGAGAGTACATCATGGGCTGAGTGAAGACCGGACATGAAGTACATCATGGGCGGAGGAAGACCGGACATGAGAGTACATCATGGGCGGAATGAAGACCGGACATGAGAGTACATCATGGGCAGGAAGACGGACATGAGAGTACATCATGGGCGGAATGAAGACCGGACATGAGAGTACATCATGGGCGGAGTGAAGACCGGACATGAGAGTACATCATGGGCGGAGTGAAGACCGGACATGAGAGTACATCATGGGCGAAGTGAAGATCGGACATGAGAGTACATCATGGGCGGAGTGAAGACCGGACATGAGAGTACATCATGGGCGGAGTGAAGACCGGACATGAGAGTACATCATGGGCGGAGTGAAGACCGGACATGAGAGTACATCATGGGCGGAGTGAAGACCGGACATGAGAGTACATCATGGGCGGAGTGAAGACCGGACATGAGAGTACATCATTGGCGGAGTGAAGACCGGACATGAGAGTACATCATGGGCGGAGTGAAGACCGGATATGAGAGTACATCATGGGCAGAGTGAAGACCGGACATGAGAGTACATCATGGGCAGAGTGAAGACCGGACATGAGAGTACATCATGGGCGGAGTGAAGATCGGACATGAGAATACATCATGGGCGGAGTGAAGACCGGACATGAGAGTACATCATGGGCGGAGTGAAGACCGGACATGAGAGTACATCATGGGCGGAGTGAAGACCGGACATGAGAGTACATCATGGGCGGAGTGAAGACCGGACATGAGAGTACATCATGGGCGGAGTGAAGACCGGACATGAGAGTACATCATGGGCGGAGTGAAGACCGGACATGAGAGTACATCATGGACGGAGTGAAGACCGGACATGAGAGTACATCATGGGCGGAGTGAAGACCGGACATGAGAGTACATCATGGGCGGAGTGAAGACCGGACATGAGAGTACATCATGGGCGAAGTGAAGATCGGACATGAGAGTACATCATGGGCGGAGTGAAGACCGGACATGAGAGTACATCATGGGCGGAGAGAAGCTGCAAATAACAGAACGAAAAAGATCTGGAGGGAATATAACTAGACCTAGAGTGTCTAAAAGTGCACATATACCGCTGCCGTTATACGGTTTATGCAAGATTAACAAACTTCACAATAGCACTCAGGACTGTATATCAAGGATCTTTCAGAACCTTATATACGATATATCTTAGCCAATTATCAAGCATGCAGCCCCAGCATGTGTAATAGTGGGGTTCTGATGGAGTGATGGTAGAAGGAAACTTGTAGAACTGCCGTGGAGGTGTTATTTGGCTAGTCCTGGAAGAGCCCAGCCTGTCTGCCCGTCTCTAAAGCCCTTGCTTGCTAACAGAGAATGGGTTAGGCCTCTGAGCTACGGCCTACGTGGGAGAGTCGTGTGACGTCACCAAGACAAGGGAGCCTTACTATAAATGGTATAGGAATTATATATATACTACACAAGTATTGTGGTGACACATGGAGCCCACACCTGGAGAAGCACGTGAACAGTGTTAAAGGCTGCAGGTAGGCTACTGCCAGGACATAGGATTACACTATGAAGAGGAAAGGACAAGGGACATGATTAATACAATAAAACTTCAGATGGAGTGGTGTTTGAGACAGGTACAGTGAGTGTGCTGCTGACTGAGTCTTGTTAAAACGGTTGTATCTGACTGCTCACAAGACTGACCAACAATAGTCTTGTATACACCAATATGGCTATTGACATTTCTGTTGTTGAATGCTCTCGGAACGGAAGGTAATCAAGTGTAATCTAAGTGAAACTTATCTCCAGGTGAGCCACCTTTAGTGTCCTCAACACTGTCTAGCGCTTAAGTCGTCCATCACGTATTAGTACATGATCATGAACATCGTCCATGACTTACTAATACGTACACATAATTCATACCACTCCCATTTGCTGAACGTATAGTGGTAAATTTTGTCGTAAACAAGCGAGAATGTGTGTGCAGTGGGAGAGCATAGTATAAACAATATCCTTCCCCCAGTGCATGATGTGAATAAACGCTGACCTTGTGTTAAGCTTAAAATAGAAACTTCTTTTCATTTTGGAGGGTTTTCGTGGTTATATTGGTGTGGTTCCAACACTGACTGGAGTATACACTAGTTATGTGGAGAAGGATCGTTTTGGTTTATGACCGGAAGTGGCCTGAAATACGAGGTGCTGTCAAAAAGTTCCTGGACCTTAATTTTCATGCAACTCTTAGGTGAAATATAGTGGTGGCGTAGATCACGCTACAGCAGTGTGGCGAGTGGTGACGTAGATCATGCTACACGCTACAGCAGTGTGGCGAGTGGTGACGTAGATCACGCTACACACTACAGCAGTGTGGCGAGTGGTGACGTAGATCATGCTACACACTACAGCAGTGTGGCGAGTGGTGACGTAGATCACGCACACCTACAGCAGTGTGGCGAGTGGTGGCGTAGATCACGCTACAGCAGTGTGGCGAGTGGTGACGTAGATCATGCTACACACTACAGCAGTGTGGCGAGTGGTGACGTAGATCACGCTACAGCAGTGTGGCGAGTGGTGACGTAGATCATGCTACACACTACAGCAGTGTGGCGAGTGGTGGCGTAGATCACGCTACACACTACAGCAGTGGCGCGAGTGGTGACGTAGATCATGCTACACGCTACAGCAGTGTGGCGAGTGGTGACGTAGATCACGCTACACACTACAGCAGTGTGGCGAGTGGTGACGTAGATCATGCTACACACTACAGCAGTGTGGCGAGTGGTGACGTAGATCACGCTACACACTACAGCAGTGTGGCGAGTGGTGACGTAGATCACGCTACACACTACAGCAGTGTGGCGAGTGGTGACGTAGATCATGCACACACTACAGCAGTGTGGCGAGTGGTGACGTAGATCACGCTACACACTACAGCAGTGTGGCGAGTGGTGACGTAGATCACGCTACACTACAGCAGTGTGGCGAGTGGTGACGTAGATCATGCTACACACTACAGCAGTGTGGCGAGTGGTGACGTAGATCACGCTACACACTACAGCAGTGTGGCGAGTGGTGACGTAGATCACGCTACACACTACAGCAGTGTGGCGAGTGGTGACGTAGATCATGCTACACACTACAGCAGTGTGGCGAGTGGTGGCGTAGATCACGCTACACACTACAGCAGTGGCGCAGTGGTGACGTAGATCATGCTACACACTACAGCAGTGTGGCGAGTGGTGACGTAGATCACGCTACACACTACAGCAGTGTGGCGAGTGGTGACGTAGATCACGCTACACACTACAGCAGTGTGGCGAGTGGTGACGTAGATCATGCTACACACTACAGCAGTGTGGCGAGTGGTGGCGTAGATCACGCTACACACTACAGCAGTGTGGCAAGTGGTGACGTAGATCATGCTACACACTACAGCAGTGTGGCGAGTGGTGACGTAGATCACGCTACACGCTACAGCAGTGTGGCGAGTGGTGACGTAGATCATGCTACACACTACAGCAGTGTGGCGAGTGGTGGCGTAGATCACGCTACACACTACAGCAGTGTGGCGAGTGGTGACGTAGATCACGCTACACACTACAGCAGTGTGGCGAGTGGTGACGTAGATCACGCTACACACTACAACAGTGTGGCGAGTGGTGACGTAGATCACGCTACACGCTACAGCAGTGTGGCGAGTGGTGACGTAGATCACGCTACACACTACAGCAGTGTGGCGAGTGGTGACGTAGATCACGCTACACACTACAGCAGTGTGGCGAGTGGTGACGTAGATCACGCTACACACTACAGCAGTGTGGCGAGTGGTGACGTAGATCACGCTACACACTACAGAAGTGTGGCGAGTTTCGATTCTGTTGGTCATTCTGTTGAGGCAAGACTGGCTTTTTTTTGTAGTGTTAGTTCATTGTTGCGATTTTCCGTTAACGGAATGGAATCTTTGAAAGAACAGTGTTAAATTCTGTTTGTTTTTCAAGCTGGGTTAAACTGCTATTGAAACTCAAAATGCTTCAACAAGTATTTAGCAATGAAAGAATGGGTAGAACACTGTTTGATGAACATCAGTTGAGGATGATGAGAACACTGGTCATTCATCAACGTCAAAAACAGACGCCAGCACTGAAACGTAGTGAAAGCTACACACGAAGCTCATCGTGCTGTGGCAACTTCTTATGGGTCAAAACATTCTGACTGAAAAGTTGAACATGAGAGTGACTGTGAAATTTGTGCCCCGCTGCTGACAAGACCAGAAAAGCCATCGCCTGGATGTTTGTCAAGACCTCAGGAGATACATCAAGGATGATCCAGATATTCCTTCCAAGGTCATTACATGAAGAGAAATTTTGACCCATGGTTACGACCCAGAGACCAAGCAATAGTCATCACAATAGGAAAGCCCCCAACTCACCCAGGTCAAAAAAGGCAAGAACAATGTCAAGAATACTTTCATTTTTTTAAGAAGTGGGAATCATTCATTAGGAATTTGTTCCAGCAGGTCAAACATTTAACTAAATTTTTACATCAAGGTTCTGAGACATTTGAGGGAAGACGTGAGAAGGAATTGGCCAGCGTTGTTGGTGTCTATTACAAACACAGGTAAAGAATGGCCTGAGACACCTGGTCGTAAAGGGAATTGGAACAAACAAACTCAGCATTTGACTATAAAGAATATTTTGCCTTCATCCACTATGTACATAGTGTACATATCTGTATAGATAGAATTAGTGTACACCACAGTGACAGATGGCCAAGCAGAAGCCAGAAAGAGTACACCATACTCAACCAGCAGATAGGCAAGTCTGCCAATGCTTACCGCAAGTGAACTAAATTGCTTCAGCTTTGGCGGGCTTGCCTGTGATTGGTCAATGAACCAACGTACTGATTTAACGACGGGTACCCTATTGATCGTTAACCCCTTAGCACCCTGTTCGCTGGTTGGGAGGCAGCCAATATGGGAGTGTAACATATGCCAAATAAATTGTAACATACTCTTTGCATGCCACAGTGTCCAATGATTGGTTCATTCCCCATGACAATAACCATGTTCATGTGGCAATGTCCAATATTTTCTGGCCAAAAACATGGCGGTCGTCCCCCAATCCCTTCCCTGTTGTTGTGGGTTTCGTAGTTGAGGGATAGGAGGTGCTCAGCCAAGCCTGGAAGCACATAATCTGAACTCCTGCTACGCCATGACTAACTGTACTGACCACTCAGGCGAGTGGGGGTAAAGATGTGACCCCAACATACATACCCCAACCATCACTAACGGTTGTGGGTGTACGTATGTGGATGTATATAGTTGGTGTACCACATTATTGACACTGATTTCTCTCTCTTCCCAAAACTAATAATGACACTCAAGGGGCATGTGTTGATGACCTGAAAGGGATTAAAGCAGAATCACAAGTGTTCTAAATGCCGTTAGGAAAGAAGTGTCTCAGAAATATTTGGAGAAGTGACAGAGGTGCTGGGACCAGTACATAGCCTCCAAAGGAGAGCACTTCAAGTGAGACAACTTTAACTAGATAATAAGGTAAGCCCTATATAATTTTTTGAGGCAGTCCAGTACCTTTTTGATGTCACCTCTTACGTCCCTACGTGGCAAAAATGATCGATTTTGGCCGGTTTTCTTGGAAAAATGGAAGAAGGTTCCTCTTCCCTTCCCAATCTGTTTTATGGGTTTTTATAAAGTTTACAACTATTATTAGGATGCCTAAACATGACCAAGCATTCTTGGTTGTGATTTATTAGCCTAGAAGTAGGTGAAAAAAAGTATGTATGACAAGGGTATAAACCTTGGTAATAGATACAGACAAACTTGTTTAGAAAGACACGTGAGCAAAGACTCGCACTCTGCCTATATATGTGTCTAACCTGCGAATGTTAGTGATCAAGATCCCAGGACCGAAATGTTTTGTAATAAATACGTCCTAGTGTTTGCTGACGTGTTTTCTAAACCAGCATGACCATGACTAGTACAGAAGACACTTGAGAAATTACCCGGAATTTGATCAGTTCGAGTACAAGAATTGGCCTTAAATAGACCTAGAGGTTGGCAGTGTTGCAACTTCACGCCTGCAGAGTTGCAGGTAAGGCAGATTTTGAGGTCATTACCTTTAGAAAGTCTAGCATTTTGGAAGATACAATTATATTTAAACTGGGACACAGAAGGAGCTTCCCATCTAGGTTGTGGAGACAGTATAAGAGCTAGATATCTAACATAAGACAGTGCTTGAATCATTCAGTATACTGGAGTGGTGCATACCAAAGGTGTGAGTTGTGTCTTAAATGTTGTCAAACAAGTGCCTTAAGGCTATAGTTCCTTAGCTACGGTGGTTGCTAGGTTCAGCGTTGAACATTCATGTTCAAATCAGCTCCAGTACATGCACATTTTGTAACCCAGCACCTCACCTAAGGGTGCTCGGGTATTTCTTTTGTACAAGTATACACAGAGTTCAGCTATCTGAATATGCATGGGATTCAGGAACAAGGTTCAGCAAGCCGTTGAAGCAGACACTGAATAACAAAGAACCCAACAACGTGGCTACCTATGATATACATTGGACGAATCTCGAGTTTCTACTCCCAGAGCCTGGCCATGGGCCAGTCTCGTCTGGTGCCTGCCTTGGCAACTAGGCTGTTGCTGCTGGCGGCCCTCTGGCCCCCACATCCATCACAGCCTGGTTGATCCGTCACCTGGTTGATCCTACACTTTTCCCAGCAGTGCTTCTGATATTTTCTAGTAAGATGTTGAATAGTCTGGGGCCACGGATGTTGATGCAATGTTCTTTTACTGTGCCCACAATGTCCTTGCTTTTCACTGGCTAGCTAGCACTAATAGAAGAGTTCCATTAAAATGCTACTCTGCAATAGCCACGTTGAAGTAAACTAAGGCATGGAATAAAGCCAGAAATTGTCAATATGTGTAGGCTTGCAAGGTGATCATGACGCCTTACCAGGTCAAAGGCCCCAGCAATGTTCACTACACCACCACTAACTGATCTTCGATTCAACAACTTACCACAAAGTGAGAAAAGTTAAAACAAAATCGGGTACAACGTAAACAAGTCTGAAACCACGTTGTTTTAAGGGGCAGTTTAACAACGCTGTTTCGAGTCGCTCTCTAAACTTTAGTGACTGTCAATGCTGAAGTTAATTTGGAGTTGTTAGCCACATGGCGCCATCTCCAGAAGTGTTATTAGAAAGTAATTTCATAAAATTATTAACTAGGTGACAAGAGAACCGTCTTCAAGCTCTCAAAATAGCCCCGTGGAGTTCCTGTGGAGGACACAGGCGTACCTTAAGTCGTCTCTGTTACTGGCATTTCGATGCTCGCTCAGGCGGACCGCAAGATGGCTGCCTGGTTCTCCTACATATTGCTTGTGTTTTCTTAGGTGTTCTTCTAAACTAATTTGTCCGTATTTATTACCAAGGTTTATACCCTCCTTTATGTTCTTAGGGAATACGAGGCTATCAGAATGGATCCAAACAAGGGCAGGATAAGTATTTCTTAGGATGAAGGGGATCATCCTCCAGATGATATTTTCTCCCTCACTGACACACATGTTAGCATACACTATTATTCACGTGTTGTAAATAAATGCTTTATTGAACAGATAAGTAGACAAATTAAACATGTGCAACACTTGGTGTCTTTATTGAGGAAACGTTGCGCCACACAGTGGCTTCATCAGTCCAATACAAAAAATAAAGATAGTAAAGATCAGAAGGAGATTGAAGTAATGAGTCCCTCAGCATGGAGTCGATGTAATCATTCCATCAATCTAGATAAGAGCGGATTACATCGACTCCAGGATGAGCAACTCATTACTTGAATCTTCTTCTGATCTTCACTATTCTTCCTTGTATTGGACTGATGAAGCCACTGTGTGGCGAAACGCTTCCACAATAAAGATACCCAAGTGTTGCACATGTGTGTAATTTATACGTGTGTTGTTGATGAGGCCTGGTCACAGACCGGGCCGCGGGGGCGTTGACCCCCGGAACTCTGCATGTAAGACTGATCACTTACAATATTCATTTAGTGCTATATGTAGTGTCATTATGACTAACACTAGTATTAAGCTTGCCGCAGTGTTCCTGCTTGTGTTGTCAGTACCATCATACACACCCGCCCGTCCCGTGGGGGTCAGTCTCAAATCCAACTACCCACCATTCTCCACCTGACTCCACGCTATAAATACTACGTACCCAGGTAGATCTGATTGTGGCTTGATAAAGCCCACTGTGTGGGCATTTCTGTTTATTTTTCCATCGTGTCGGTATTTTATACAATTTATCTCCGTAAATCCAGTACTATATGACATTCCCATGATTTTACGAAGGCAATAATGGTGTACTAACACAATATAATGGCAAAATAAATGGAAGTAGGCAAGTATACATCTTATTACACTGAACTTTTTCAACTTTGGCAGTAGTCGACACATGGTGAAACAAGATATGAACACAATATAAGGAGTTTTTTACTCTGGGTGGAGCTTCATCACGCATAGAAAGGAACCTTAACATATTCTTGCACGTAGGTTCCAGCATGGCGCTGTGTCTAGTCCATGGTAGCTGCACATACCATGGACACAAGTGAACCACAATTAGTGAGAGGAAGACACAGCTAGATGGAGGAATCTTAAACCTGCTACCATCCACTTCAACATTATCAAGTACAACATACATGTACACACTGGTAAATATAATATTACCCTGTATCTATATGTACCTGTATGCACCTATGTACCTGTATGTACCTACGTACCTGTATCTATGTACCTGTATCTATGTACCTGTATCTACGTACCTGTATCTACGTACCTGTATCTACGTACCTGTATCTACGTACCTGTATCTACGTACCTGTATCTACGTACCTGTATCTACGTACCTGTATCTACGTACCTGTATCTATGTACCTGTATGTATATGTACCTATGAACCTTCATGTATCTATGTATGAACCTAAGTGTCAATAAAAGAGGCTGTGTTACCATAATTTTGACGAGGCTGTCCTGGGAGTAGAAAGACTCAACTTAAAGCTGTATCAAAGGTGTAATTATAATACTGGGTTATATTGAACTGCTGGCAGGCACAACTGCCTTATTCTCTCATAAAGACTCGTCAAACTTTTGAAGTGTTAACCCTGTATTTCAATAAAAAAAACTTGTAAAACAATAATAATCATATTGTAAATATAGCATTTTAAAAATAAGTCATACTTAAGGGATAAAACAAAGTATTAATGTATCAGTTAAGGAATTGTGGATGGTGTTGTGTTATTGTTGTGGGCCTGGTCACAGACCGGGCCGCAGGGGCGTTGACCCCTGGAATTCTCTCCAGGTAAACAAGAGCAGAGGAGACAACAGTGGCTTCTTCAGTCCAGTGTAGACAACAGTGGCTTCTTCAGTCCAGTGTAGACAACAGTGGCTTCTTCAGTCCAGTGTAGACAACAGTGGCTTCTTCAGTCCAGTGTAGACAACAGTGGCTTCTTCAGTCCAGTGTAGACAACAGTGGCTTCTTCAGTCCAGTGTAGACAACAGTGGCTTCTTCAGTCCAGTGTAGACAACAATGGCTTCTTCAGTCCAGTGTAGACAACAGTGGCTTCTTCAGTCCAGTGTAGACAACAGTGGCTTCTTCAGTCCAGTGTAGACATCAGTGGCTTCTTCAGTCCAGTGTAGACAACAATGGCTTCTTCAGTCCAGTGTAGACAACAGTGGCTTCTTCAGTCCAGTGTAGACAACAGTGGCTTCTTCAGTCCAGTGTAGACAACAGTGGCTTCTTCAGTCCAGTGTAGACATCAGTGGCTTCTTCAGTCCAGTGTAGACAACAGTGGCTTCTTCAGTCCAGTGTAGACAACAGTGGCTTCTTCAGTCCAGTGTAGACAACAGTGGAAGATGAGGAGTTTGATGTTCACTCCATCAATCTTGACTAAGGGCAGCATATACGCCGCAGATGGGTCTTGTATACTGATGACAGACGAGGTGGAGCAGTAGTAGGCGGAGTCACCAGTGGGCAAAACAACTATTAATTTATTCACAACGCAAGAGATGAAGGCGCTACCACTTAAGCCACGAGCAGAGGACAAACAACTACTCTACTGTATGTAAACAGAAAATGCAAAACACATTCTAACCACATGTACACAACTATCTGAAGAGTTTATGATGAAGGAACAATGCTGCTCTAAACTGCTGGGTACACTACATGCGTTTTGGTCACTGCTAGATAAGACAAAGCTACCCCCATATCGCACAAGCCCAGCACCCTCTACCTTCACCCCCCACACACACACTAGTGCACTAGAGAATGGAAAAAGTACAGAAGACTAAGGACCCAGGAAAATAGAGATTAGCCGAAGAGCCAGAAACTAATACGCACAGGTAAGAAGGGAGGATCAGCGACAATACGAAAATGATATAGCATCAAAAGTCAAGTCTGACCCGAAGCTGTTGTATAGCCACATCAGGAGGAAAACAACAGTCAAGGACCAGGTAATCAGGCTAAGGAAGGAAGGTGGGGAGTTCACAAGAAACGACCAAGAGGTATGTGAGGAGCTCAACATGACATTTAAAGAAGTATTTACAGAGGAGATACGAAGGACTCCAGGAATTCAGAATAGGGAGGTATACCAACAAGTGCTGGATGAAATACACACAACAAAGGAGGAGGTGAAGAAGCTGCTATGTGAACTCGATACCTGAAAAGCGGTGGGACCGGACAACATTTCTCCGTGGGTCCTTACAGAGGGAGCAGAGATGTTGTGTGTGCCACTAACAAAAATCTTCAACACATCCATTGAAACTGGGCAACTACCTGAGGTGTGGAAGATGGCAAAACTAGTTCCAATTTTTAAGAAAGGAGACAGACACAAGGCATTAAACTACAGACCTGTGTCACTGACTTGTATAGTATGCAAAGTCATGGAGATCATCAGGAGAGTGGTGGAGCACCTAGAAAGACACAAGCTTATAAACGACAACCAGCACGGTTTCAGGGAAGGAAATTCCTGTCACAAACCTACTGGAGTTTTATGATAAGGTAACAGAAGTAAGACACGAGGGAGAGGGGTGGATAGACTGCATTTTCTTGGACTGCAAGAAGGCGTTCGACACAGTTCCTCACAAGAGGTTAATGCAAAAGCTAGAGGATCAGGCACACTTAACAGGAAAGGCACTGCAATGGATCAGAGAATATCTGACAGGGAGGCAACAACGAGTCATGGTACGTGACGAGGTGTCAGAGTGGGCACCTGTGACGCGTGGAGATCCACAAGGGTCAGTCCTAGGACCTGTACTGTTTTTGGTACATGTGAATGACATAACAGAAGGGATAGACTCAGAAGTGTCCCTGTTTGCAGATGATGTGAAGTTAATGAGAAGAATTAAATCAGTTGAAGATCAGGCAGGACTACAAAGAGACCTAGACAGGCTACAAGCCTGGTCCAGTAAATGGCTCCTTGAATTTAACCCTGCCAAATGTAAAGTCATGAAGATCGGGGAAGGGCAAAGAAGACCGCAGAGTATAATCTAGGTGGCCAAAGACTGCAAACCTCACTCAAGGAAAAAGATCTTGGGGTGAGTATAATACCGAGCACATCTCCTGAGGCACACATCAATCAGATAACTGCTGCAGCATACGGGCGGCTGGCAAACCTAAGAATAGCGTTCCAATACCTCACTTAGGAATCATTCAAGACTCTGTACACCATATACGTCAGGCCCATACTGGAGTATGCAGCACCAGTTTGGAACCCACACCTGGTCAAGCACGTCAAGAAATTAGAGAAAGTGCAAAGGTTTGCAACAAGACTAGTCCCAGAGCTAAGGGGATTGTCCTACGAAGAAAGGTTAAGGGAAATCGGCCTGACGACACTAGAGGACAGGAGGGTTAGGGGAGACATAACGACATATAAAATACTGCGAGGAATAGATAAGGTGGACAGAGACAAGATGTTCCAGAGAGGGGACATAGAAACAAGGTCACAATTGGAAGTTGAAGACTCAGACGAGTCAAAGGGATGTTAGGAAGTATTTCTTCAGTCATAGAGTCAGGAAGTGAAATAGTCTAGCAAGTGATGTAGTGGAGGCAGGAACCATACATAGCTTTAAGACGAGGTATGATGAAGCTCATGGAGCAGGGAGAGAGAGGACCTACTAGCAATCAGTGAAGAGGCGGGGCCAGGAGCTATGAATCGACCCCTGCAACCACAAATAGGTGAGTACACACAGTGCCGCGTACGTTTCTAATACATTTCAATCAGTGTTGAAAAATTGAAACAAATCAGAAGAGGCATTTACGTGTTATAACATGAACACTGATACATACACAACACTGATACATACACAACACTGATACATACACAACACAACCCTCCACACTGATACATACACAACACAACCCTCCACACTGATACATACACAGCACAACCCCCCACACTGATACATACACAGCACAACCCCTCACACTGATACATACACAACCCTCCACACTGATACATACACAGCACAACCCCCACACTGATACATACACAGCACAACCCCCACACTGATACATACACAGCACAACCCTCCACACTGACACATACACAACACAACCCTCCACACTGACACAACACAACCCTCCACACTGACACATACACAACACAACCCTCCACACTGACACATACACAACACAACCCTCCACACTGACACATACACAACACAACCCTCCACACTGATACATACACAGCACAACCCCCCACACTGATACATACACAGCACAACCCCCACACTGATACATACACAGCACAACCCCCACACTGATACATACACAGCACAACCCCCACACTGATACATACACAGCACAACCCCCACACTGATACATACACAGCACAACCCCCACACTGATACATACACAGCACAACCCCCACACTGATACATACACAACACAACCCTCCACACTGACACATACACAACACAACCCTCCACACTGATACATACACAACACAACCCTCCACACTGACACATACACAACACAACCCTCCACACTGACACATACACAACACAACCCTCCACACTGACACATACACAACACAACCCTCCACACTGACACATACACAACACAACCCTCCACACTGACACATACACAACACAACCCTCCACACTGACACATACACAACACAACCCTCCACACTGATACATACACAACACAACAACCCTCCACACTGATACATACACAACACAACCCTCCACACTGATACATACACAACACAACCCTCCACACTGACACATACACAACACAACCCTCCACACTGATACATACACAACACAACCCTCCACACTGATACATACACAGCACAACCCCCACACTGATACATACACAGCACAACCCCACACTGATACATACACAACACAACCCTCCACACTGACACATACACAACACAACCCTCCACACTGACACATAAACACAACCCTCCACACTGATACATACACAGCACAACCCCCACACTGATACATACACAACACAACCCTCCACACTGACACATACACAACACAACCCTCCACACTGACACATACACAACACAACCCTCCACACTGACACATACACAACACAACCCTCCACACTGACACACACACAACACTCCACACTGACACATACACAACACAACCCTCCACACTGACACATACACAACACAACTCTCCACACTGACACATACACAACACAACCCTCCCCACTGACACATACACAACACAACCCTCCCCACTGACACATACACAACCCTCCCCACTGACACATACACAACACAACCCTCCCCACTGACACATACACAACACAACCCTCCACACTGACACATACACAACACAACCCTCCACACTGACACATACACTCTGATATGTAAGAATAGAGGAAATAAAGACTAAAATTACAGGACAAACTCAATTATTGAAGAGAGCGAAAGTTGCATGTGAGAGACTAGGAAGTACTACATCTGACATTCAATAGCAACAGTGTTGCTATTACTGCAGCAAAGAAAAGTAAGTTGGACAGCTAAAACTTTCAAGACAAGATGCTGAGTCCATGATGATACTCTGTCACTTGTTGTATCCAAGCTAAAATATTACTGCCTACTAACTGCTTCCCTTCAAGACCAGAGAGATTGTTGAGCTGGCAAATGTGCACACAACTACAGCCAATGTTAAAGTCCCTTCAAGCTGGATTCCTTACAACTTGGGCAAGAAACGTACATAATAGTTTACACCTGGAAAATCCTGGAGGGACGCTTTCCAAACCTGAACACTAAAATCACTTAGTAGAAGGTGCATTATACCGGGGCGTGACGAGTACACTAAGGGAACAGTGTCAAGAGGTCCCCGACTCTTCAGCGCCCTCCCTCCATGCGTATGAGAAATTACCAAACCTCTAGCTGTCTTCAAGAGATAACTTGACATATTCCTCAGATCAGTTCCTGATCATCCGGGCTGTGGTTCATACGTTTGACTGCATGTGACCAGCAGTAACAGTCCGACTGATCAGTCTTAGTTATATCAGTAACATCCCTCGGGAACAAAAATCTATCAACGGCTTCAAGTGTTCAACTGTCTCCCAACATATATAAGGGGATTACCAACAAACCCCTGGCTGTCTTCAAGGAGCTGGACAGGCACCTAAAGTCAGTACCTCACCAGCCAGGCTGTGGTTCGTACGTGCGGCCAGCAGTAACAGCCTAGTTGATCAAGCCCTGATCCACCACGATGCCTGGTTCCAGGCTGTGGGGGCGCTGACCCCCGAAACCCCCCTCCAGATGAAACAAGATTCACCGTTTAAGATACTCCTTTGGCAATAACTAATAATAGACAATGAGAGACTAAGGTACTTGGACTCTGAGATGAATGCTCTTCTATATTAACTTGACAAAACTCTACACAGTAAAACTATTAATAAAAGTTTCTTGTGCAACATGTGTCTTTTCTTGACTATTGTTGGCATTACATTATTTGCAGCCAAACCCATTTAGAGTGATAATATTGCAGGCCTAGGAATATACCACCGTCTTAAGAGAGTATCACTACAAACACCTAAAATCACTAATCCCTGGAAAATGTTGAAGGAACTACTTCCAAATCTGTGCACTGGAATTATGCTTTATAAAAACTGGAAGCAAAGCAGACGCCACAAATTGCCAAACTGAACAGCAAGGGTACAATAAATGACCCATGTCTTCCCATTATGTCCTTGAATCTGTATTGGTAAAAGCCACTGGAGGGCGAAACATCTACAATAAAGATACCCAGATGTTGAACATGTGTCGGCTAATTCTTTATCCTGTGGGTGATGGATACAAACACTGGGTAAAACCCACACTACCACCTATGACGTCACGGGCAACACAAACCATGACTCATGTCATCAAAGTCAATATTGATCGTGCAGTGAGAGAGCAAGACACACCGCCCCTCTGCTTCCAACTAAACACTATTGACCGGGGATTTTCTCCCCATCATCCAGGTTATTACTGTCTGGAAGTGAATATTAGTATATACATGGTTCACTCATGACAACACACGTTATGTTCGCGCTTAATAACAATCTCTCGGACACAAAAAACGAACAAGTGCATACACAACGACCAGGTGCATGCGTGCCTCATACACAACGACCAGGTGCATGCGTGCCTCATACACAACGACCAGGTGCATGCGTGCCTCATACACAACGACCAGGTGCCTCATAAACAACGACCAGGTACATGCGTGCCTCAAACACAACGACCAGGTGCATGCGTGCCTCATACACAACGACCAGGTGCATGCGTGCCTCATACACAACGACCAGGTGCATGCGTGCCTCATACACAACGACCAGGTGCATGCGTGCCTCATACACAACGACCAGGTCATGCGTGCCTCATACACAACGACCAGGTGCATGCGTGCCTCATACACAACGACCAGGTGCATGCGTGCCTCATACACAACGACCAGGTGCATGCGTGCCTCATACACAACGACCAGGTGCATGCGTGCCTCATACACAACGACCAGGTGCATGCGTGCCTCATACACAACGACCAGGTGCATGCGTGCCTCATACACAACGACCAGGTGCATGCGTGCCTCATACACAACGACCAGGTGCATGCGTGCCTCATACACAACGACCAGGTGCATGCGTGCCTCATACACAACGACCAGGTGCATGCGTGCCTCATACACAACGACCAGGTGCATGCGTGCCTCAAACAACGACCAGGTGCATGCGTGCCTCATACACAACGACCAGTGCATGCGTGCCTCATACACAACGACCAGGTGCATGCGTGCCTCATACACAACGACCAGGTGCATGCGTGCCTCATACACAACGACCAGGTGCATGCGTGCCTCATACACAACGACCAGGTGCATGCGTGCCTCATACACAACGACCAGGTGCATGCGTGCCTCATACACAACGACCAGGTGCATGCGTGCCTCATACACAACGACCAGGTGCATGCGTGCCTCATACACAACGACCAGGTACATGCGTGCCTCATACACAACGACCAGGTGCATGCGTGCCTCATACACAACGACCAGGTGCATGCGTGCCTCATACACAACGACCAGGTGCCTCATACACAACGACCAGGTGTATGCGTGCCTCAAACAACGACCAGGTGCATGCGTGTCTCATACACAACGACCAGGTGCCTCATACACAACGACCAGGTGCATGCGTGCCTCATACAGTGTGAGGGGTCAGCCACAGTCAGCATATTAACCAGGTGTGTACACCACCAGTGTAACAAACCACCTCGTGTGTACCAAACAAACAAGGTGTGTGTACCAAACATGCGGCCACGGGAGGAACGCAATTTTGCAATAGTCATTTCCCAACAGCCTGCTCGATCAGGTCAGCATCCGGAAGACATGGTCTGGGACCGGGAGGTGACCTACAAAACAATACATGCGCGCACACGCATACGCGAGCGCGCACACAGAGATCGCAGTTAGCAGGATTTGAAACCACGTCAGGGGTCTGGCAAGGTTCCCACTCGGCCACAAATGCCTCAAAAGCTGGGCAGCCTGGTTTACAAGCCACGTTTCTTCCTAGCCCCGGACACACCAGTGAGGCCCTAGCGATATCGCCTGTCCACGCGAGCACAGAGACAGACAAGGAGAAACCACTTGACAGTAGAGGTTGCAAGATTCTGTACGAGGCACAAGTACGCTCACACCTTGAGTATGCTCCACTTTCTTGGACTGCCTGCTCCCCTCTTCTTGACAGTAGAGAACCGAGCAAGACGCCTCATCTCTGGCCTGGACCCAGCCTGGATACATCCGTTATTTCAGCAGAGCCTTCAACACCGGAGGGATGTAGGTGGCCTTACTGTT
This sequence comes from Cherax destructor, assembly GCA_009830355.1. Taxonomy (NCBI): domain Eukaryota; kingdom Metazoa; phylum Arthropoda; class Malacostraca; order Decapoda; family Parastacidae; genus Cherax; species Cherax destructor. The sequence continues at coordinate 75,252 of WNWK01004238.1, read as the reverse complement.
ATGTACAAGGCCAATATTGTCAAAGTACCACACTTGGGCTCCACTCCGAGGACAGTGAGAAGTGAGCTATACAACAAGACGGGCAGCCAGCAGCTACTACATTGACTAACCTTCTCCAGATCATCACTTCATCTGAGATCATTTTTTCCCAGGATGACTGAGTCTGGAACATGTTCGTAAAGCATAATACCAACGAAATAAAGTCAAGTTGATCAAATGAAATTACTGGCCCACAGATGGCTCCAACTTCCTCCTCTTTCATATTTGTATGTCCCATAATAAAAAGGCTTTTAAATGAGTTGATGTAGGGAGAGAGGAGAGAAGAGGAGAGAGAAGATAGAGAAGAGAGAGAAGAAAGAGAAGAGAGAGAGAGAGAGATACAGAGAGAGAGAGAGATATACAGAGAGAGAGAGAGGTACAAACACAGAAAAAAATATTTTCAGTGTATGTACTCGAGATGCTGTCATGAGGCGGTGTTGTAGCAGTAAGAAAGGTCAAGTGTACAGTTATGTACACACCTGAGACTGGGTCAAGTGTACACACCTGAGACTGGGTCAAGTGTACACACCTGAGACTGGGTCAAGTGTACACACCTGAGACTGGGTCAAGTGTACACACTGAGACTGGGTCAATGTACACACCTGAGACTGGGTCAAGTGTACACACCTGAGACTGGGTCAAGTGTACACACCTGAGACTGGGTCAAGTGTACACACCTGAGACTGGGTCAAGTGTACACACCTGAGACTGGGTCAAGTGTACACACCTGAGACTGGGTCAAGTGTACACACCTGAGACTGGGTAAAGTGTACACACCTGAGACTGGGTAAAGTATACACACCTGAGACTGGGTCAATGCACCTGGACTGGGTCAAGTGGACACAAAGTATATACACAACAAATTCTGAGACTGGGTCAAGTATAACACCTGAGACTGGGTCAAGTGACACCTGAGTTCAATACACACTCTGCTGTAAGCACACAACAACATGTGAACACTAAACAAACATTTATCATAGCGGTTTCAATATAAAAATACGTAACAAGAATTTGAAGAGGTTTACAGATGAGGCAGCAGCTCTTCTGTACACACAACAACCTGGTGAACACTACAACCCATCACTGTACAACAACCTGGTGAACACTACAACCCATCACTGTACAACAACCTGGTGAACACTACAACCCATCACTGTACAACCTGGTGAACACTACAACCCATCACTGTACAACAACCTGGTGAACACTACAACCCATCACTGTACAACAACCTGGTGAACACTACAACCCATCACTGTACAACAACCTGGTGAACACTACAACCCATCACTGTACAACAACCTGGTGAACACTACAACCCATCACTGTACAACAACCTGGTGAACACTACAACCCATCACTGTACAACAACCTGGTGAACACTACAACCCATCACTGTACAACAACCTGGTGAACACTACAACCCATCACTGTACAACAACCTGGTGAACACTACAACCCATCACTGTACAACAACCTGGTGAACACTACAACCCATCACTGTACAACAACCTGGTGAACACTACAACCCATCACTGTACAACAACCTGGTGAACACTACAACCCATCACTGTACAACAACCTGGTGAACACTACAACCCATCACTGTACAACAACCTGGTGAACACTACAACCCATCACTGTACAACAACCTGGTGAACACTACAACCCATCACTGTACAACAACCTGGTGAACACTACAACCCATCACTGTACAACAACCTGGTGAACACTACAACCCATCACTGTACAACAACCTGGTGAACACTACAACCCATCACTGTACAACAACCTGGTGAACACTACAACCCATCACTGTACAACAACCTGGTGAACACTACAACCCATCACTGTACAACAACCTGGTGAACACTACAACCCATCACTGTACAACAACCTGGTGAACACTACAACCCATCACTGTACAACAACCTGGTGAACACTACAACCCATCACTGTACAACAACCTGGTGAACACTACACCATCACTGTACAACAACCTGGTGAACACTACAACCCATCACTGTACAACAACCTGGTGAACACTACAACCCATCACTGTACAACAACCTGGTGAACACTACAACCCATCACTGTACAACAACCTGGTGAACACTACAACCCATCACTGTACAACAACCTGGTGAACACTACAACCCATCACTGTACAACAACCTGGTGAACACTACAACCCATCACTGTACAACAACCTGGTGAACACTACAACCCATCACTGTACAACAACCTGGTGAACACTACAACCCATCACTGTACAACAACCTGGTGAACACTACAACCCATCACTGTACAACAACCTGGTGAACACTACAACCCATCACTGTACAACAACCTGGTGAACACTACAACCCATCACTGTACAACAACCTGGTGAACACTACAACCCATCACTGTACAACAACCTGGTGAACACTACAACCATCACTGTACAACCTGGTGAACACTACAACCATCACTGTACAACCTGGTGAACACTACAACCATCACTGTACAACCTGGTGAACACTACAACCATCACTGTACAACCTGGTGAACACTACAACCATCACTGTACAACCTGGTGAACACTACAACCATCACTGTACAACCTGGTGAACACTACAACCATCACTGTACAACCTGGTGAACACTACAACCATCACTGTACAACCTGGTGAACACTACAACCATCACTGTACAACCTGGTGAACACTACAACCATCACTGTATAACACAACCTGGTGAACACTACATCCATCACTGTACAACACAACCTGGTGAACACTACAACCATCACTGTACAACACAACCTGGTGAACACTACAACCATCACTGTACAACACAACCTGGTGAACACTACAACCATCACTGTACAACACAACCTGGTGAACACTACAACCATCACTGTACAACACAACCTGGTGAACACTACAACCATCACTGTACAACACAACCTGGTGAACACTACAACCATCACTGTACAACACAACCTTTTGAACACTACAACCATCACTGTACAACACAACCTGGTGAACACTACATCCATCACTGTACAACACAACCTGGTGAACACTACAACCATCACTGTATACCACAACCTGGTGAACACTACAACCATCACTGTACAACCTGGTGAACACTACAACCATCACTGTACAACACAACCTTTTGAACACTACATCCATCACTGTATAACACAACCTGGTGAACACTACATCCATCACTGTACAACACAACCTGGTGAACACTACATCCATCACTGTACAACACAACCTGGTGAACACTACAACCATCACTGTACAACACAACCTGGTGAACACTACAACCATCATTGTACAACACAACCTGGTGAACACTACAACCATCATTGTACAACACAACCTGGTGAACACTACAACCATCACTGTACAACCTGGTGAACACTACAACCATCACTGTATAACACAACCTGGTGAACACTACAACCATCATTGTACAACACAACCTGGTGAACACTACAACCATCACTGTACAACCTGGTGAACACTACAACCATCACTGTACAACACAACCTGGTGAACACTACAACCATCACTGTACAACACAACCTGGTGAACACTACAACCATCACTGTACAACACAACCTGGTGAACACTACAATCATCACTGTACAACACACACAACCTCTTAAAGGTGTTCAGGAGCTGCGTATGTGTTAAGGCAGCAACTACAGCCCAGAGAACACAGCTCTCTACACCACCTGAACGCGGCACATTAACCACTACGGGAAGCCTTCAATTGGCCCAATTTACAAAGAGGACAGGACAAAAGTACAGGAATACGATCATTTATAATGAGATGTTTGGTACAGTCTACATCATCTTCCCGACAAATATTATGAAGATACAATGCGCAAGTAAACGAGCGCTAAACTTAACTTGTGGCTCACGTCACACATCCTGGGTGACCAGTATACGCAGCTGCTCACATCAACTCAATGATAAAGTTATCCATGTGATCCATCTTCTCTATACACGACTAACCATTGTTACATAACTCTCCATCTATAAGTGACATTAACACAAATTAACATGTCATTTTTTCCTCAGATACTATTTAATTACTTTCCATTGGGTAAATTAAGGTAAAGTATGCCAAATTTCTGACATAACCCTAACTCCGCTGTACTTTGAAAAACAATGACAACATGCCCATGCACTCAGCCCCAGACTCTTCATACTCCGTGTTCATTTAGAACTAAAAAAAAACTTTGCCGTGCCAAGTAGACTATGGAGAGGAGGCTAGACACGGGTGTAATCCCAAAGTCACTAAAAATAAAAGATAGAGCCCCACTCCATAGAGGTGGCAGCAAAGCAATAGCTAAGAACTATAGATCAACAGCTCTAACGTTCCACATCATTAAAATCTTTGAAAGAATTTTACGAGGCATGATCGCAAATCACTTGGATTCCCACAATTGCACAATCCAGGTCAGTATGGATTTAGAGCAGGTCGATTCTGCCTCTCAACTACAGGACCACAATGATATGGTCTTGGATGCACTGGAAGCCAGAATGACGATATAGTATACACAGGTCTTGCAAGAGAAAGCGTTTGACAAGTGCGATCATAGTGTAACAAGCATAAAATGTGTGTTAAAGGAATAAATGGGAAGATGGATCTTTAACTTTAACCAATCTAACACAAAGAGTAACAGTAAACAGAGTTAAGTCAGAGGCTGCCACAGTGAAAAGCTGTGTTCCATAAGGCACACTACTTGCCCCCATCCTGTTCCTCATTCTCGTATCAGACAGATATAAACCACAGCACCGTGTCATCCTTTGTAGACGATACTAGAATGTGTACGAGACTGTCACTGACAACACTAAGTCACCAAGCAGTATAAACCAAGTTTTATAATGGGCAACAAAAAACAATATGATGTTCAATGAGGACAAATTTCAAGTACTCCGGTAGGGAAAACCCGAGGAAATAATAGTTACAACTGAGTATACTACAAACTCATCACACAAAATGGAAAAGTAGTGTAAAGGACTTGGGAGTGTTAATGTCAGATGATCTAACCTTTAAGGATCACATTCAGATCTGCGAGCAAAATGATAAGGATGGATGAGAACCTTCAGAACATGGGATGCTATACCAATGATAATCCTTTTTAAATCACTTGTTCTCTTTAGGATGGAATATTGCTGTACACTAACAGATCCATGCAAGGCAGGTAAAATCGCAACCTTGAGAATGTACAGAGAACCTTTACTGCACGTGTAAGTTCCGTACTCACTGGAGCGCCTGAGAGAGAGATGCATCATAATCTACACCTGGAAAATCCTAGAGGAACTGGTCCTAAATCTGCACACAGAAATCACTCCCTACGAAGGCAAAAGACTAGGTAGATGGTGCAACATACCCCCAATGAAAAGTAGGGGCGCCATTAGTACACTAAGACAAAACACACAGTGTCCAGGGATCAAGACCGTTCAACAGCCTCCCACCAGTCATAAGGGGAATTGCCAATAGACCTCTGGCTGCCTTCAAGAGGGACCTGGACAGATACCTAGTCAGTACCCGATCCGCAGGTGCTGTGGCTCGTACGTTGGACTACGTGCGGCTAGAAGTAACAGCCTGATTGATCAGGCCCTGATCCACCGGGAGGCCTGGTCAAGGACTGGGCCGCGGGGGCGTTGACCCCTCGGAACACCCTCCAGGTAGACTCCAGGTAGATAGGCTACATATTAACCTATAAAACAATATATTTAAATATAATTAAGGAAATAACCGGCCTCGCTAAATGTGGCAACGAGGCAGACAAACCGGCAACGTTTCAGTGTGAACGACGAACATTCTTGGTGTGAGAATGATGGATACAATATATCTGGTATAGTAGCATGTACTCCTGCTCACAATGGTCGTCTACTGACAACAAACATTACTTACAACGGTACTTTGCTGACAACTGTGATCAAGATTTCTGCTAAATAATAAGGTAGGGTTTTCAAAGTGTGCACGCCCAGGAGTGCACGCAAATGACAATATTACAACCACCATTTTAATTTACTTGTATTCATTATTTTATAGAGTAGCGTAGAGTTCTCATTCACAACCCCTACATCTCTTAGTTGTCAATATGCATGTACTTCTTTTAACAGTTAAGAACATAAGAAAGAAGGAACACTGCAGCAGGCCTACTGGCCCATGTGAGGCAGGTCCAAGTCTCCCACCGGCTTAAGCCAATGCCCCGACCCAGCCAGGTCAGGTAACGGCTTGACAAAGCTCCTGGAGAGCGAAACGTTGCCACAATAAAATGTCTCATTAGTTGCATTTGTGTCCTTTTACTTGACATATTGTCGGTAATTCTACCAATATTAATACAGGTTACATTCACTTAAGGAAGGAGCACGGCATCTGACATAGTAGCACAAACTAGTCAGGTCCAACTCACACCCACCCGCACCCACTCATACTACTTGTAGGTTCGCCTGTACGTCCGGCCCGGGTCTTCTCCAAATGGTGACCCGGCCCACCCACTCATATTTATCTAGCCTATTTTTAAAACTACACAACGTTTTAGCCTCTAACTGTACTCGGGAGTTTGTTCCACTCATCGACAACTCTATTACCAAACCAATGCTTTCCTATATCCTTCCTGAATCTGAATTTATCCAACTTAAAGCCATTGCTGCGAGTCCTGTCAATACTAGATATTTTTAGCACGCTATTTACATCCCCTTTATTTATTCCTGTTTTCCATTTATACACCTCAATCATATCTTCCCTAATTCTACGCCTTTCTAGAGAGTGCAGATTCAGGGCCCTCAGTCTATCCTCATAGGCAAGATTTCTGATACATGGGATCAACTTAGTCATCCTCCTTTGTACGTTTTCCAGAGCATTTATATCCATTCTGTAATACGGTGACCAAAACTGTGCAGCATAATCTAGATGAGGCCTAACCAAGGATATGTAGACGAATGGTTCAGAAAACCGACAAGTTGATAAATTAGACACATATGCAACACTTGGGTATCTTTATTGAGGAAACGTTTCGCCACACAGTGGCTTCATCAGTCCAATACAAAGTAGAAAGTTGTAAGGAGGAGGAGGAGTTTGAGGTAATCAGTCCCTCGGCCTGACAAAGCTCCTTTGCAGAAAGGAGGTAGTAGAGCACTAGCTAAAAATTACAGACCAGCAGCCCTCACTTCTCAAGTCTTCGAAAGAGTAATGAGATAAGAACATAAGAAAGGAGGAACACTGCAGCAGGCCTGTTGGCCATGCTTTTAGAACTGGGAGATCATGCCTGTCATAACTGCTACATTAATAAGACAAAATTAAGAAGCGATGGAAGAAAACCAAAACGCAGATGTAATATACAAAGATTTTAGAAAGACGTTTGACAAATATAATCATGGGGTGATTGTACACAAAATGTGGGCCATTTGCACAACAGGGAAGGTAGGTAGATGGATTTTCAACTTTCTGACAGAACACACAATATTAAACAGAGCTAAATCTAGCATTAGCGAGGTAAAAAGCTCGGTACCCTAATGCACTGTCCTGGCACCTTTGCTGTTTTTATCATTATAGCAAGCATAAAAACACCCGTCACAGTTTTATAGCATTTGCGGATACCACCAAAATAAGCATGAAAGTCACCTCGGTGGAAGACACTGAAAAATTGCAGAAAAATATAAGCAGGGTTTTCCAATGGACAGTGGAAAACATGACGTTCAATGGTGATAAGTTACAGCTGCTTAAACAGAAAGAATAAACTCAAAAAAGACACTGTATACAAAACCCAAAGAGGACTATCAAATAGAACGAAAGAAACATGTAAAAGACCTGGAGTAATTAAGTCAGCTAACCTTTGTTTCAAGGGACACTAAGACAAATGTGACGACAGCCAGGAAGATGGCGGGGTGGGTAACAAGAACTTCAAAATATACTCTCGCTTAGAGTATCTTTCAGTGTTGACGGCCATGATTAAGGGCAGGAGAGAGAAAGCTACAACACAGAGAACATTTACGGCCTTCAAGGCCAATTTAAATTACTGGAAACACCTTAAAGTCTTATATATATACTCACTGGAGCGGAGGAGAGATTGGAAGAAGTGTAAAATAAACCCAGTAAAGAGAAGAATAAGGGAACGCTATCAACATCCGATGCCCCAGATTATTGAACATCTTACCAGAAGATATCAGATGTCCTGTAGCTCGATCGCTAGCGCACCCAGCTCACACACTGAGGTCTGGAGTTCGAATCTCCAGTACGGCTGGAAAACATTAGGACGTGTTTCCGTAAGACACCTGCTGTCCATGTTCACCCGTCAGTATAAAATGGGTACCTGGGTGTTAGTGGACTGGTGGGGTCGTATTCTGGGACAAAACTGACCTAATTTGCGAGAAATGCTCAGCATAAGAAGCGGCTTTCTATATAGTAGTATGTCATTGATGTCAGCTATGGTCTGTATACCTTGTACATGTAGAAATAAAAATATTGATTATTTAAACACTGCTGGAATAAGTGAAAGAGTCCTCAAGAGGAAACTGGGCTATATCTTCACCAGATGCCAGATCAACCAGGCTGTGATGGATATGTGAGGCAGCGGGCCTCCACCAACAACAGACTGGTTAATCAGGCAAGGACCAGACAAGCCTGGCCTATGACCAGGCTCCGGAACCACAAAAAGTCTCCAAACTCAAAAGGTATATGTACACACACATCCATCCACCATCAAATTAATTTGCAAGCATTAAACCTGCCTAAAGTTTGGAAGATAATGAAAACCAAGACGGCATTTACATGTACTAGAATATATGAATAACTTGGCCCAAGTCATTGTATGGATGAAGGCGCTAAACCAGGACTAAGATCAATTATAGAGAGCCAGGTTTAACTGACGGAAGCAAGGCAAGATTCAAATATGCTATTATATCACTCACGGTGTGATAATTGTGGTGGTGAGGCCAGGAGCGGTGGGTGGATGGTGGACAGGGTACACTACACACAACCCGGGGTGGTGGTACTGCCGTAGGTTTAGTAACCGTACTGTCACTAGTTGTACAGTACATGGTTGAGGTAGTAACAGTACTGTCACTAGTTGTACAGTACATGGTTGAGGTAGTAACAGTACTGTCACTAGCAGTACAGTACATGGTTGAGGTAGTAACAGTACTGTCACTAGTTGTACAGTACATGGTTGAGGTAGTAACAGTACTGTCACTAGTAGTACAGTACATGGTTGAGGTAGTAACAGTACTGTCACTAGTAGTACAGTACATGGTTGAGGTAGTAACAGTACTGTCACTAGTTGTACAGTACATGGTTGAGGTAGTAACAGTACTGTCACTAGTTGTACAGTACATGGTTGAGGTAGTAACAGTACTGTCACTAGTTGTACAGTACATGGTTGAGGTAGTAACAGTACTGTCACTAGTAGTACAGTACATGGTTGAGGTAGTAACAGTACTGTCACTAGTTGTACAGTACATGGTTGAGGTAGTAACAGTACTGTCACTAGTAGTACAGTACATGGTTGAGGTAGTAACAGTACTGTCACTAGTTGTACAGTACATGGTTGAGGTAGTAACAGTACTGTCACTAGTTGTACAGTACATGGTTGAGGTAGTAACAGTACTGTCACTAGTAGTACAGTACATGGTTGAGGTAGTAACAGTACTGTCACTAGTAGTACAATACATTAGTAAGCTAGTAATAGTCACTAGTATAGTACCTGGTTAAGTTAGTAATAACACTGTCATACAATGGTTCAGCTGGTGGTGCTCATCCATCACTTTACTACAGGTGGTTCAGCTGGTGGTGCTGCTCACCATCACTTTACTACAGATGGTTCAGCTGGTGGTGCTGCTCATCCATCACTTTACTACAGATGGTTCAGCTGGTGGTGGTGCTCACCCATCACTTTACTACAGATGGTTCAGCTCATCCATCACTTTACTACAGATGGTTCAGCTGGTGGTGCTGCTCATCTATCACTTTACTACAGATGGTTCAGCTGGTGGTGGTGCTCATCCATCACGTTACTACAGGTGGTTCAGCTGGTGGTGGTGCTCATCCATCACGTTACTACAGGTGGTTCAGCTGGTGGTGGTGCTCATCCATCACGTTACTACAGGTGGTTCAGCTGGTGGTGGTGCTCATCCATCACGTTACTACAGGTGGTTCAGCTGGTGGTGGTGCTCATCCATCACGTTACTACAGGTGGTTCAGCTGGTGGTGGTGCTCATCCATCACGTTACTACAGGTGGTTCAGCTGGTGGTGGTGCTCATCCATCACGTTACTACAGGTGGTTCAGCTGGTGGTGGTGCTCATCCATCACGTTACTACAGGTGGTTCAGCTGGTGGTGCTCATCCATCATGTTACTACAGGTGGTTCAGCTGGTGGTGGTGCTCATCCATCACGTTACTACAGGTGGTTCAGCTGGTGGTGGTGCTCATCCATCACGTTACTACAGGTGGTTCAGCTGGTGGTGGTGCTCATCCATCACGTTACTACAGGTGGTTCAGCTGGTGGTGGTGCTCATCCATCACGTTACTACAGGTGGTTCAGCTGGTGGTGGTGCTCATCCATCACGTTACTACAGGTGGTTCAGCTGGTGGTGGTGCTCATCCATCACGTTACTACAGGTGGTTCAGCTGGTGGTGGTGCTCATCCATCACGTTACTACAGGTGGTTCAGCTGGTGGTGGTGCTCATCCATCACGTTACTACAGGTGGTTCAGCTGGTGGTGGTGCTCATCCATCACGTTACTACAGGTGGTTCAGCTGGTTGGTAGCTCATCCATCAGCTTACTACAGTTGTTCTAGAGTTGTTACAGAGAAGAAATACTGACAACTTGTGAGTAAGTGGGTTCCTTGTGGAACAGCAGCAGCAGCAGCCACCTGCAACACTAGTCTCCCCAGAGGGTGTCACCCTCACATTCCCTCTCCTCCTTACACAGGGGCACAAACCCCCATCCCAACTACAGATGGTGGTGGTGCTCTCCTCATAGTATACATCAACAAAAGGCAAATATTCCTGCGAACAATAACACAAGCACATATAAAAGAGAAGTACTGACACGTTTCGGCCCGACATCACCATCTCCCACAGTTCCCCTCACATCCCTCCCCTTCTGCCGCCAAAACACCCTTCCACTTGTGGTGGATTGTATCCCGCCCTCTCATCAAGTCATACATATTTTTAATAGTTTATTAAACTGCATTAGCTTGTTGATATTATTACAAGTTATTGCCCACATAAGTAAGTCACGGGTGTTCTGAAGTTTGGAGCATTTAACAATGTAATGGGAGAGGAAAGCATCTACAGAGACAAAGCCACGACTAAGACTCATACAAGGAAAATTGTGTATAAGGGAGGATTCAACCAGACGGCGACTATGAAAGTTAGACGTAGGGTAGACAGTTTTATCAGAAGAGAGCATTATTAGTGTCGGCAAGCCTAACACTATTTTTGTGCTCCCTAAGTCTGTCAGAAAGAGATCGGCCAGTTTCTCCAAAGTACTGAAGAGGACAGGAGGAGCAAGATATAGAGTAGACACCAGGAGCATCTATAGAGGGAGGGGAGGTATGAACTAGATTAGTGCGAAGAGTGTTAGTCTGGCGGAAAGTAAGTTTGATATCTAAGGAACGGAGAGAGTTGAGATTGGAGAGACCAGAGATGTAGGGAAGGCAGAGGACAGGAGAGTTCCCAGAAGTAGAGGGTTTAGGAGAGAAGAAAGTCCGTTTGGCACGAGAGAAAGCAGGTCAATGAAATGGAAAGGGTAGCCAAGGCGGGAAAATGAATTATGAAGAGTGGAAATTTCTGCTTCAAGGAACTGAGGATCACAAATACGGAGAGCACGGAGAAAGAGGAAGATAAGAACAATTTTCTTGACAAGAGGAAGCATGATAAGAGAAGTAGTGAATGTACATGCCACTGTGCATAGGCTTGCGGTACACGGAAAAGGCAAAACGTGTAACTGAGCGGTGGACATGAACATCAAGGAAAGGAAGCAAAGAATTAGATTCCCAATCAGCTTTAAACTTAATGGAAGGGCAAGATTATTAAGAGCATCAAGAAATGGTTGGAAGAGACTTGAGTCATGAGGCCAAAAAGCAAAGATGTCATCTACATAGGTGTCTACTCTATATCTTGCTCCTCCTGTCCTCTTCAGTACTTTGGAGAAACTGGCCGATCTCTTTCTGACAGACTCGGGGAGCACAAAAATAGTGTTAGGCCGACACTAATAATAAATTAGACACATATGCAACAGTTGGGTATCTTTATTGAGGAAACGTTTCGCCACACAGTGGCTTCATCAGTCCAATACAAAGTAGAAAGGTGTAAGGAGAGGAGTTTGAGGTTATCAGTCCCTCGGCCTGGAGTCGATGTGTTCAGTCCATCAATAAAGATACCCAACTGTTGCATATGTGTCTAATTTATAACTTGTCGGTTCTCTGAACCATTCATCTACGACACTAATAATGCTCTTTTCTGTCATGTCAGAGATCACAGTCAACCTATTGATTGGTCTTCTGCTAAAACTGTCTACCCTACGTCCAACTTTCACAGTCGCCATCTGGTTGAATTCTCCCTTATACACAATTTTCTCTGTATGAATCTTAGCCCTGGCTTTGTCTCTGTTGATGCTTTCCTCTCTCATTACATTGTTAAATGCTCCAAACTTCAGAACACCCGTGACTTAACCTGATTCCTTCCCAGTCTATCTCTTCACCCTTCTCTTTCTCCTTTCTCCTCTGGGTTTTCTCTCTTTCTTTTGCCTTGTATTTGTCCTTTATTTTATTTTCATTTTTTCCCCCACTGTGTTCTTGTTCTTACCCTATGCGGGCCGCCAGCTTCATTGCAGTGCTCCTTTCCTAGATTATGACTGACTCCACTACTACCTCCATTACCCCTCCACCACTTTCTTGTGCCCTTCCCTGTCTGTCTGCCTATAAATACCCCTTCCACCTGTCCTTCGTGTTAGTGTGACTTTGTAAATGGTCCAAGTCGGACCGAAACGTCGTCGTAAGCTCCTCTCTTTTCATACTTTGGCAAATCTTTTGAATATATCACTACAAACTGGCATAGTGCCAGACAAGTGGAAAAGGGCAAATGTAATACCTATTTACGAGGCAGGTGACAGGTCCTTAGCTTCGAACTATAGACCAATAAGCCTTACCTCCATAGTTGGTAAATTTATGGAATCAATAATTGCCGAGGCAATTCGTAGCCATCTTGAAAAGCATACATTGAGAAATGAATCTCAACACGGTTTTACTAAGGGGCGTTCCTGTCTTACGAATTTACTAATTTTTTTTCACTAAGGTGTTTGAGGAGGTAGATCATGGTAATGAATATGATATTGTGTATATGGACTTCAGTAAGGCTTTCGATAAAGTTCCACATCAGAGGCTACTGAGGAAACTTAAGGCACACGGAATAGGAGGATAAATTTTTTCCTGGGTAGAGGCATGGTTGACTAATAGGCGGCAGAGAGTTTGCATAAATGGAGAGAAATCAGAATGGGGGCACGTCTCAAGCGGTGCTCCACAGGGGTCAGTTTTGGGACCCCTGTTGTTTACAATTTACATAAACGATATAGATGAGGGAATAAATAGCAACATAAGCAAATTTGCTGATGACACCAAAATAGGCCGTCCAATTCATTCTAATGAGGACATTAGAGCACTCCAGGATGATTTGAATAGACTGATGCAGTGGTCGGAGAAGTGGCAGATGCAGTTTAATGTAGACAAATGCAAAGTTTTAAATGTTGGGCAGGACAATAACCATGCTACATATAAACTGAATAATGTAGATCTTAATACTTGTGATTGCGAGAAGGATTTAGGAGTTCTGGTTAGCAGTAATCTGAAACCAAGACAACAGTGCATAAGTGTTCGCAATAAAGCTAACAGAATCTTAGGCTTCATATCAAGAAGTATAAATAATAGAAGTCCTTAGGTTATTCTTCAACTCTATATATCTTTGGTTAGGCCTCATTTAGATTATGCTGCACAGTTCTGGTCACCGTATTACAGAATAGATATAAATGCACTGGAAAACGTACAGAGGAGGATGACAAAGTTGATCCCATGTATCAGAAATCTTACCTATGAGGATAGACTGAGGGCCTTGAATCTGCACTCTCTAGAAAGGCGTAGAATTAGGGAAGATATGATTGAGGTGTATAAATGGAAAACAGGAATAAATAAAGGGGATGTAAATAGCGTGCTGGTCCTCAGAATCGACTCCATGATGTTGCTGTGTCTGACAAGTTATACAAGAAAGTTATACAATACCGACAAGCAACATCATGGAGTCGATTCTGAGGACCTGCACATAACCTTCACGGCTACGACTACTACTACAACTAACCCATCTCTTTGGGTATGACTTACTTACACTGGGGAATCCCGCCTACCAGTGACTATGCCCTCGTCTGCTACCCGTCCCTTTCAGCTGTCGCCTACTTAAGGTCAAGCCTCCTAACCTGATCTTCATAATCTCCAGACCTACGATGCTGAACACACCAACTCCAAGGCCGAGGGACTGATTACCTCATCTTTTGTATATAGTTCTACTCTCTTCATATAATGTCCTAGAATTTGTATTGATAAAGCCACTGGATGGCGAAACGTTTACTATAAAGATACCCAGATGTTGCACATGTGTCTTAATTTCATACTGTCGGTATTGCATACCTTTCTTGTACCACCATCTAACATCAGTGTTGTCACAGTGTTAGTGCTACACCACCATCTAACATCAGTGTTGTCACAGTGTTAGTGCTACACCACCATCTAACATCAGTGTTGTCACAGTGTTAGTGCTACACCACCATCTAACATCAGTGTTGTCACAGTGTTAGTGCTACACCACCATCTAACATCAGTGTTGTCACAGTGTTAGTGCTACACCACCATCTAACATCAGTGTTGTCACAGTGTTAGTGCTACACCACCATCTAACATCAGTGTTGTCACAGTGTTAGTGCTACACCACCATCTAACATCAGTGTTGTCACAGTGTTAGTGCTACACCACCATCTAACATCAGTGTTGTCACAGTGTTAGTGCTACACCACCATCTAACATCAGTGTTGTCACAGTGTTAGTGCTACACCACCATCTAACATCAGTGTTGTCACAGTGTTAGTGCTACACCACCATCTAACATCAGTGTTGTCACAGTGTTAGTGCTACACCACCATCTAACATCAGTGTTGTCACAGTGTTAGTGCTACACCACCATCTAACATCAGTGTTGTCACAGTGTTAGTGCTACACCACCATCTAACATCAGTGTTGTCACAGTGTTAGTGCTACACCACCATCTAACATCAGTGTTGTCACAGTGTTAGTGCTACACCACCATCTAACATCAGTGTTGTCACAGTGTTAGTGCTACACCACCATCTAACATCAGTGTTGTCACAGTGTTAGTGCTACACCACCATCTAACATCAGTGTTGTCACAGTGTTAGTGCTACACCACCATCTAACATCAGTGTTGTCACAGTGTTAGTGCTACACCACCATCTAACATCAGTGTTGTCACAGTGTTAGTGCTACACCACCATCTAACATCAGTGTTGTCACAGTGTTAGTGCTACACAACCATCTAACATCAGTGTTGTCACAGTGTTAGTGCTACACAACCATCTAACATCAGTGTTGTCACAGTGTTAGTGCTACACAACCATCTAACATCAGTGTTGTCACAGTGTTAGTCTACACAACCATCTAACATCAGTGTTGTCACAGTGTTAGTGCTACACAACCATCTAACATCAGTGTTGTCACAGTGTTAGTGCTACACAACCATCTAACATCAGTGTTTTGAGTCATGGGGGGGGGGAGGTATTATTTTTGGAAACCACTGGAAAACCTACTAAAGGAAAAATCATTAATCTCTTCACATTTATAACTTGAGAGAATAAGTACATGACGGTCTGCAGCGAGTTATTTAGCTACCTTTACCTTTGAAGAGTTTTGAGAGTATCTACTCTTGAGCCCGGCTCGTCTGGTGCTTGCCTGGTCAACCAGGCTGTTGCTGCTGGAGCCTGCCCCACATATCTATCACAGCCTGGTTGATCTGGCACCCGATGAAGATACTTGTCCAGTTTCCTCTTGAAGGCTTCTACACTGGTTCCAGCGATGATTATTAACACTGCACTGTACTGGTAACTTTACCACCACTAGTCTTACACACTGGTAACTTTACCACCACTAGTCTTACACACTGGTAACTTTACCACCACTAGTCTTACACACTGGTAACTTTACCACCACTAGTCTTACACACTGGTAACTTTACCACCACTAGTCTTACACACTGGTAACTTTACCACCACTAGTCTTACACACTACGTTCGTAACTTTACCACCACTAGTCTTACACACCGGTAACTTTACCACCACTAGTCTTACACACCGGTAACTTTACCACCACTAGTCTTACACACCGGTAACTTTACCACCACTAGTCTTACACACCGGTAACTTTACCACCACTAGTCTTACACACCGGTAACTTTACCACCACTAGTCTTACACACTGGTAACTTTCACAAGACTTCCAGCACGACAGTTTCCCAAAACATTTTTACAGCAATATTTGCCCTGGATGACACCAACAATTCACTAACACACGGATACCTACTTTTATTTCTAGACTGTCAAAAACAACTGGGATGTAAGGAAAACGTGTCCGTATGTTACACCAGCCAGGAGCTCAAACAAATTACGTTTCAGTTGTGAGGTGAACGCCCTTCCCACTGAGGCACTCGGCACAAGTTAATCTAACGAATAAGACGTGTGCAACACTTGGCTTTATTTAATGACGAAAAATTCGTCTGCATAAGAGGCTTCTTCAGCCCAATATAACACTGGAGTTTTGTTTTATATTGCAGTGAGTGTATACTCGACTATTTGTGGTTGCAGAGGTGGAGTCACACCACCTGGCCTCGTGCAAGAGCGAGATTATACAAGACTTGTTAATAGTTACACAGTGGGAACACTAGCAGTGTCTGTCATACAGAAGAGTGTAGCAGCACACTGCTGACCTTCCCACTGTTTAACTATCATATAGACTAGTGCACGCACGAGTGTGCGCTTGCGCGTGCTATTACCACTCACCTATATGTGGTTGCAGAGGTCGAGTCTCAGCTCCCAACCCCGCCTCTTCGAAGGCAGCTACTACGTTCACACACTCCTGGCTTTGCGGCAGCGCAAAAATGAGAATTAGAGGTGTCACAATGGAGCTATGTTAATCCTGCCTCTCCAGGTAAACCACTTTGTTCTCCAGGTAGTTCCACTTCCTTTGATATACTTTTGAAGAGTTTCTACTAAGGCTTTAGACATATTGCCTAATATACCCATAACTTGTGTGTTTTCAAGTTGTAGCTGTTCTCTCGTCTTTCCCACCTCAAACTCACTATTCCTCCCCGTCAATTCTTCTTAGTAAGTTATTATCATTTCATCCCCGTCACTCCTGTCCTCCAGTGTCATTAAGTTAACCGCCCTTAACCTCTCCTTACAGGACATACTCCTTAGCTCCGGGACTAGTCTTGTTATAAACCTCTGCACTCTCCAAAATTTCTTGACGTGCTTGACCAGGTGTGGGTTCCATACTGGTGCTGCATACTCCAACATGGGCCAGAGGTACACAGTGTACAGTATCGTGAACGACTATTTAAATGTCGAAACGCTATTGTTAGGTAGGCCAGACGTACATTATCTGCGGCAGTGATCTGAATGATGTGTCTCAGGCAATATACCTGGTAAGATGTGCAGCCTTGTACTCCGACTGCGCTCTTCATAACTTTGCAGTTGCTGGGGTTAAACTCCAGTAGCCACTTGTCACCAGACTCGCGCATGTAGTGGGTAGCTCCTTGGGCAGGGATACATGGGTACAAAGGCAAGTACAGAGGGGTTAGTACCGTTAGTGGGTACAAGAGGGAAGACGAGGGAAAGACCTTGGCCTGGTTGTTACCATAGCAACAAGGGAGCCACACACATGAGGGGAAAGAGGTGCTGTACAAGCCACCTGTTATACTCAAGACAGTGACACGCATTACAATGCTAACTTCCCCCTCCCCTCTACGTACTGAACGTTAACTTCCCCCTATATAGCGAACACTAACTTCCCCCCCCACTATGTAGTGTGTCAGCAGCAGTACAGTAGTGTACGTGTAGCACCGCTGAAGTACAGTGAGAACTCTTGCAATGAGTAACGCACCCATGTCTACCCCCACCCCCGCTCCCCTACCCCCACCCACCTCCAGGTTACTCAACACCTGTCACTCATCATCATCACACCGAGGTAACACTCGCTGTTTCCTCTCCTCCATACTTACCTACTACCCCACCCACTACACCCTGCCACCCACTACACCCTGCCGCCCACTTCACCCTGCCGCCCACTACACCCTGCCGCCCACTTCACCCTGCCACCCACTACACCCTGCCACCCACTACACCCTGCCACCCACTTCACCCTGCCGCCCACTACACCCTGCCGCCCACTACACCCTGCCGCCCACTACACCCTGCCGCCCACTACACCCTGCCGCCCACTACACCCTGCCGCCCACTACACCCTGCCGCCCACTTCACCCTGCCACCCACTACACCCTGCCACCCACTACACCCTGCCACCCACTACACCCTGCCACCCACTACACCCTGCCACCCACTACACCCTGCCACCCACTACATGTGATATCTTTCGTCCCGTAGCTCAATTGCTAGCGCACTCGGCTCTCACACTGAGGTCCGTGGTTCGATACCCGGCACGGGGGGAAACATTACGACATGTTTCCTTAAGACACCTGCTATCCCTGTTCACCTAGCAGTAAAGTAGGTACCTGGATGTTAGTCAACAGGTGTTGGTCGCTTCCCGGGGACAAAATTTACCTAATATGCCATAAATGTTCTGCATAATAAGAGGCTTTCTATACAGAATGTCACTGATGTGAACTATGGTCTGTGTAAGTTGTATCTTGTATTAAGTAAACATTATTAAAGTTTTCTTACTCTTCACACGCTTCTTTATCTTCATGAAATATGTTAACTAGTAATGTATATAAAGTAACGGTAAAAAAATCGAAGACAGATACACAGTCAATATCGTTTAGTCAGGAGGATATTACAGCTGCTTTGTATAGCAGCACCAACAGCAGCAGTAACAGCAGCAGCAGCAGGAGAAACAGCAATAACAGCAGCAACAGGAGAAACAGCAATAACAGCAGCAGGGTTGTATTGTCAGGCAGACTGAGGAGTGAAGATGGCTTCACAAAGCGCTGCAACACAGGATATTCAGAGCACTGGAAGCTAAAACTCACAAACTATTAATCACCGCAGTTATTAAAATATATTCGGGAAGATCAAACAACTCACTAGTGACATGATCCTTAGATTGCAACCAAACACGAGGCATTCTTCACTTACTGCAATGTCAACCAACATTCCAGTTTATCAAATTAAGATTTACACAATGCGTTCCTTCCTTAGCAAAACACACCCGACGAAAGAATTTATAAAGAATCTTCTAAGTTAGATGCATCAGCCAATAAAGTTTAAAGCCATACAGGAGATGCATTTTCAAGTTATAACAAAACAAAAATTCTTAATAAAACTGTCAAAGCAGCACAATATGCTCCAGTAACAATACAACCTTGTAAGTAGTATACATCAGCGTTGCAATCACAGGTTTTATTGTATAGAAAATGTTGCACGATTTGTATGTATAAAGTAAGTAAATTAGCACTAGTACTTGCCTTCCAAGTCATCATGAAGTGGACTCTCACCCCACACCCTGACTCAGGCAACTACATATTTATAAAGAACTGCAATAAACCACCATCTCCTGCCTTAAATACTGTGGGGGACAGCCTGGACACAGGTATCATGCCAGTCCTTAAAATCCACCGATATAACCCCACTCCACAAAGGTGGCAGTAAAGCAATCACAAAACTGCACTTGGATAACTTTGACGTCCCACGGTATCAAAATATCTGATAACTGAGGATTAAGGCTGTTAATCACAACTACTTCACCATAGTCTTAGATGTGGTAAAAGACAAGCAAAACGCACATGTACTAAACACGGACTTCGCAAAAACCGTTGATGTGTATGATCATAGCGTAATTGCTCACAAAACGCATGCAATGGGAATACTTGACAAAGTGGGCAGATGAATATTTAATTTTCTAACTAACAGTACCGAAAGTAACGGTGAACAGTGAAATCGGAGGTTGCCACAATGAAAAGCTTTTCCAAGGCATAGTAACTGCCCCGGATCTCATTTTCAACAAACATAAATCACAGTAATGTAACATGATACCAGAACATTGGGAGTGGCGTCAGTGAGGCCACAGCAAACCTCCTAGCTAATATAAACAGTCTTCCAGTGGGCCACCGACAATAATATGGTCAATGAAGGCAAGTTTCACTTACTCCATCATGGAAAGATTAAGATAAAGATTGGAACAGAGTATAAAACAAATTACTCAATGGAGTGTAAGAATAATGTGAGAGACTTGGTTGTGATTATGTAATATTTCACCTTCAAGGCTCACAATAGTGCCACCATCACAACCGCATGGAAAATAAGCTGGATAACTAGAACCTTCAAAACAAGGATGCAATGCCAATGATGATCCTCTGCAAGTCGCTTCTCTCTAGGCTGCAATACTGCTGTACTTATCAGCGTTCAAGGCAGGCGAAATTGCAGATCTAGAGAATGTGCAGAGAACCTTCACTACCCACACAGATTCAATCAAGCACCTAAATTACAAGAATTTTTCGAGTTCATCTAGCTATACTCCTTAGAATGTAGGCAAGAGTTGTATTTTAATCTACACATGGCTTGTTCTAGAAGGATCGTTCCCAAATCAGCGCGCACAAATCATTCCCCACAAGAGACTTGGCACTAGGTACAAAATAGCTACCCAATAAAAATCAGGAGTGCCACGAGTACGCTAGTTAAACTTAATACGAGTGAAGGGACCAAGACTTCAATGTCGGCCCTTCATACATAAGGGAGATTAGCAACAGACCCGTGGCTGTCTTCAAGAAGACTGCACAAGTGCATACGTTGACAGCCTCTTCATCACGCCTTTACTGCCCATACTTTGGGAACGTTATTTGCTGGAACTACTACTATTTTCTGCAATTTTGCAAGCTCCTGATGTGTTGATTGCAACACGAAAGACCTAGAGCTTTCATTGTACTCCTCCCGTGGTTGTTTTGCATCTTATATCGCTTGGTTAGCGATATGTGCTATATATATATATATATATATATATATATATATATATATATATATATATATATATATATATATAAAAATCTACATACATGGCTCCTCTTAACTGGCAGTGAGGAAGGGGGGGGGAGTGTTACCATAAACCAGCATGATGGTAATACAATGCAAAAAGAGTATTAGAACAAAGTAAACGAGCTTAGATCTTCACACCATCCGACAAAGTTGTCCCCCCCCCCCTGCATCACAACACCAGCTTCCCTGTACCTCAACCCATACTAAAATATAGTACAATGTTGCAGAAGATTTTAATGCAGGAAAATTGGTGTGTAGCTTAACACCCTCAAAAGACCCAGGAGCTATCGATCAACACCCTCAAGAGAGTCAGGAACGGTAAGTGAACCAAGTAATTATTTAGTAATAGTGGGTACAGCAGACTGCGTGTACCTTTGCTTCACAACTTCTGCTTCGACTTTATAAATACATTGTTAAAACAAGACCAAGTTATTTATTAGAAATACAGTAGAATATATTTTTATTTTCTCATAGACACTAATAAAAGTGTCAGATTTAAAAATGCAGCAGAAGGACAGGTTTTCATTCTTGAAGGTTCCTACATGCGCCACCAAGCTTATACATACAAGACTGGCTTTCGTAAGTGTAGCAGTCACACTCCTTCCCTTGCTGTGGGCAGCGTGACCTCCCTTCCTAACCCTTCACACCTGGTTCCCTTGCTGTGGGCAGCGTGACCTCCCTTCCTAACCCTTCACACCTGGTTCCCTTGCTGTGGGGGGCAGCGTGACCTCCCTTCCTAACCCTTCACACCGCCGTCTGGTGTGGACAAATAGAAATAAACACACTTGTAGCAAAGAATCCTTTGTCATTTCTCCAGATTATCTTTCCTTAATTGTGATGTATGATAGTTTTTAATGCATTTCAGAACTCTCTGTTCACTCATCTACGTTATCTTTCAATATGTGTTCTCGTAGGCTTCCTCAACACTTCATACAGACCTTGCATGTTTCTGCATTTAACCTTTCCAAGCACTGGTGAGCGAGGGTGCTCACAACTGCTCCCATGTCTGATAGTGCTTCCTTTAAATAGGTCCAGGTTAATTCCCTGACTGATAAAGTTACTAAACATTACTTCACAATAACCATTTCTTAGGTTCTCTCTGATGCTTGCCTCTAGTTCAGCGAGTCTCATTGTGCCATACTGTATTTGACTGTCATATCTGATAGTGTTTTTGTTGGTACAAAGCAAACTTGACAGATCCCCAATAAGTCTCTGGGTATGAGTATTGAGCTCAAATGCTTCTGGATTATTTCTGGTACAATGCTGTTAATTCCAACATCTTCCATTTAACATCTGAAAGGTGGAAATCTCCAAGGAGGTTATATGGTATAGAATTCAGTTTTCATGGCCGCTAACTACCTTCCTTATCTCTTCTGGGAATTCCTGTGTTGCTGACAGTGGTTCATGTAGACGACTTACCACATCATTCTTCTTCACCATCTCACTTGGCACTTTATCATTGCATTATTTTAACACTTCCCTACAACAAGTTTTTCAAGAGTCATTTTACTCTTCTCTCTATACATATTTGTGGCCAAAACACTTTCTGGCAACACCCACTCACACTGCACTGGCAGCACCCACTCACACTGCACTGGCAGCACCCACTCACACTGCACTGGCAGCACCCACTCACACTGCACTGGCAGCACCCACTCACACTGCACTGGCAGCACCCACTCACACTGCACTGGCAGCACCCACTCACACTGCACTGGCAACACCCACTCACACTGCACTGGCAACACCCACTCACCTGCACTGGCAGCACCACTCACACTGCACTGGCAGCACCCACTCACACTGCACTGGCAGCACCACTCACTGTATGGCAGCACCCACTCACACTGCACTGGGCAGCACCTCACCATGCACTGGCAGCACCACTCACACTGCATGGCAGCACCCTACACATGCACTGGGCACCCCTCACATGCAGGCAGCACCCACTCCACTGCACTGGCAGCACCTCACACTGCACTGGGCATCACCACCTGACTGGCAGCCCACTCCACGCACTGGCAGCACCCTCACACTGCACTGGCACACCACTCACACGCACTGGGCAGCACCCTCACCTGCACTGGCAGCACCCATCAACTGCCTGGCACCACTCACACTGCACTGGCAACCCACTCACACTGCACTGGCAACACCCACTCACACTGCACTGTCTTCTGGCAACACTACTATCTTCTCTAAAAACTGTTTTTGTGTTACAAATATTTAGTATAAGTGATTTTAAGGGTTCAGGCCCCTTAGCCTTGATCGAAGGGAGGGTTCAGGCCCCTTAGCCTTGATCGAAGAAGGGGTTCAGGCCCCTTAGCCTTGATCGAAGGGGGTTCAGGCCCCTTAGCCTTGATCGAAGGGGGGGTTCAGGCCCCTTAGCCTTGATCGAAGGGGGGGTTCAGGCCCCTTAGCCTTGATCGAAGGGGTTCAGGCCCCTTAGCCTTGATCGAAGGGGTTCAGGCCCCTTAGCCTTGATCGAAGGGGGTTCAGGCCCCTTAGCCTTGATCGAAGGGGGGTTCAGGCCCCTTAGCCTTGATCGAAGGGGGGTTCAGGCCCCTTAGCCTTGATCGAAGGGGGGTTCAGGCCCCTTAGCCTTGATCGAAGGGGTTCAGGCCCCTTAGCCTTGATCGAAGGGGGTTCAGGCCCTTAGCCTTGATCGAAGGGGTTCAGGCCCCTTAGCCTTGATCGAAGGGGGTTCAGGCCCCTTAGCCTTGATCGAAGGGGTTCAGGCCCTAGCCTTGATCGAAGGGGTTCAGGCCCCTTAGCCTTGATCGAAGGGGTTCAGGCCCCTTAGCCTTGATCGAAGGGGGTTCAGGCCCCTAGCCTTGATCGAAGGGGTTCAGGCCCCTTAGCCTTGATCGAAGGGGTTCAGGCCCCTTAGCCTTGATCGAAGGGGGTTCAGGCCCTTAGCCTTGATCGAAGGGGTTCAGGCCCCTTAGCCTTGATCGAAGGGGTTCAGGCCCTAGCCTTGATCGAAGGGGGTTCAGGCCCCTTAGCCTTGATCGAAGGGGGTTCAGGCCCCTTAGCCTTGATCGAAGGGGGTTCAGGCCCCTTAGCCTTGATCGAAGGGGTTCAGGCCCTTAGCCTTGATCGAAGGGGGTTCAGGCCCCTAGCCTTGATCGAAGGGGGTTCAGGCCCCTTAGCCTTGATCGAAGGGGGTTCAGGCCCCTTAGCCTTGATCGAAGGGGGTTCAGGCCCCTTAGCCTTGATCGAAGGGGTTCAGGCCCCTTAGCCTTGATCGAAGGGGTTCAGGCCCCTTAGCCTTGATCGAAGGGGTTCAGGCCCCTTAGCCTTGATCGAAGGGGGTTCAGGCCCCTTAGCCTTGATCGAAGGGGGTTCAGGCCCCTTAGCCTTGATCGAAGGGGTTCAGGCCCTTAGCCTTGATCGAAGGGGGTTCAGGCCCCTTAGCCTTGATCGAAGGGGTTCAGGCCCTTAGCCTTGATCGAAGGGGTTCAGGCCCCTTAGCCTTGATCGAAGGGGGGGTTCAGGCCCCTTAGCCTTGATCGAAGGGGGTTCAGGCCCCTTAGCCTTGATCGAAGGGGTTCAGGCCCCTTAGCGTTGATCGAAGGGGTTCAGGCCCCTTAGCCTTGATCGAAGGGGTTCAGGCCCTTAGCCTTGATCGAAGGGGGGGTTCAGGCCCCTTAGCCTTGATCGAAGGGGGGGTTCAGGCCCCTTAGCCTTGATCGAAGGGGGGTTCAGGCCCCTTAGCCTTGATCGAAGGGGGTTCAGGCCCTTAGCCTTGATCGAAGGGGTTCAGGCCCCTTAGCCTTGATCGAAGGGGTTCAGGCCCTTAGCCTTGATCGAAGGGGGTTCAGGCCCCTTAGCCTTGATCGAAGGGAGTTCAGGCCCTTAGCCTTGATCGAAGGGGGTTCAGGCCCCTTAGCCTTGATCGAAGGGGGTTCAGGCCCCTTAGCCTTGATCGAAGGGGTTCAGGCCCTTAGCCTTGATCGAAGGGGTTCAGGCCCCTTAGCCTTGATCGAAGGGGGTTCAGGCCCCTTCCATGGGTCATCACCCCTGTGGCCCGACCCAACCAGACGTCCTGGCCTCATCAATAAGGGTGTTGGTGCTGGCCGCATGCAGCCCAACGCACGCACCACAGATCGACTGATCAAGAACTGATTTGAGTAAGTCATCAAGTCCTCTCTTGAAGACACCCAGAGGTTTGTTGATAATTCAACTGCTGCACCTCTCCTCTGGCTCCAGCACAAGGCTCCATCCTGATACCTCTGCTCTAGACAACAACGTAATGGTTACAATAATAACCATAGCTTTTAAAGGGGTGGACGAGTAAGCCAGCGGAAGGCCTCTGAGATGACCAAAAGCTCCAGCGGTGGGTCATCATGCAACTAATACCCGCGTCAGGAAACACTTTCTGTTTCCTGATAAATCTTACCTAACCACAGACAACAAATCAAGGATAAAAGACTGAACACCACAAAAATTACCTCCAAATTTTCCATTGTCTCTAGTATAATAGTCAGAACTATTAGATGTAAATAGGTTGCTACGCAGGCGAAATGTTGAGTCAATCAAGATAAGGTGTTGCACACGTCTTAATCTTTTAATGATAGTAAAAGTAGTTTGAAGAAGGTACAATAATACCAAGTAACCAGAGATCCACTGTTCAAGTGGACTGTCAAGTAAACCAGGTTTATCAAAAAACAACTATCAGTAGAGTAGAAAACGTCAATGATAGACTAAGGCGAGCCTAAGTATCTCTGGCAGTACACTTGCTATGTAAATGTCAATCACAAAATGTAAAGTTACTGGGTAGAGACAGGGCCACACACTTAACATTACGTCTTAAATGTATCCAAACATCCACTCACTCACACATGTAAACAAACCCTAGAGGAAATGGCAACTCACTTCTATATTAATGATACACGAAATCTTGAGGTTAAATCCACACTTTCCACCGTCTAAATTAATGTAGTTTGGTTGGCACTAACCTAAGTAGTAACCAATGTTTATATTGTTAACACCATATTAGAATGTTTGTTAATTCTATTCACATATTGCCTTTACTATATGTGGTAATTATTATATCTTGAAGACGTAAATAACTACAATATGCTTAGTGGGGACTTGTTTTTGCGCTACCAGTGTCAGGCTGAGCATGTGGTGCACAACCTCGTTGATCAAGAAACAAATTAGAAGTCCTTGACACCTCATGTAAGGGTCAATCACAGGGTTTATTTTTACCTGAGAATGTTATTGCTTTCCATCTGTTGAGAGTTTCAATGCACTTATCTTCGTCCATTATACTTCACATTTAGTCTTTGTTCTATGTTAGGCTCGCATGTGTTTGTTTCCAGCATACTGAACGCACATATCAACGCTCATAACGCCAGACAATGCAAGAATCATCAGTTGAAGTACAAATATGTTAAGACAGTAATGTGGGCACTTAAATTACAAGACACCGTCATAGGCGCAACAAGAACACTAGTAAGAGATAACAAGCATGAACGGCCCAAGACTTTTCAACACCCTTCACATACCAGGCAACTTGGACAACATACCCCTGCTTGTCTTTTCAAATTCAAATATTTATTTCATTGCAAGTTTACATAGATTTTGTAATTACAATCATACACTGAAGTGCCAGGAGAGCCACTGACATGCCATGGCATTAAGGACAGCTTAATCTAATGACTTATAGACTATGTACGTAATATTAGAGAAATTGATTGAGTTTGTTTTATTTAAATATTACAGTGTTCAAATTACAATATGATGATATTACATTGTTCAAATTACAATATGATGATATTACATTGTTCAAATTACAATATGATGATATTACATTGTTCAAATTACAATATGATGATATTACATTGTTCAAATTACAATATGATGATATTACATTGTTCAAATTACAATATGATGATATTACATTGTAAACAAGTGTTTAGAGGATTACATTATTAAAAATTGAAATTTTCTTAAGGAAAATATAATTGACATTTTGAAAGTAATTACAGTATGAGTATTTAGTTTAGTGAGAGGTGTCATTGAAGTGTTTTAAATGATTTTCATGAGTTCAAGATGGAAATAAGCTTTTAAATCAATTGATGGTATAGGCTGTGTCAATGCCAACCTCTGAGCGCTCGGTCAGGTTAAGTTAACGTATATCAACCCGCGTTTTCTTCAGAATGCTAAAAAAAACCTGAAGAGTTGAGCTGAATGGGTGCAAATTACACAACTTGATTGATTACGGATCGAACTGCCGGATCTGGAACCTGGCGGAAAATGCAGCTGAATCAAGACGAGAGAGAACGCGTAGGCGCACACACGTCGGGTGAAGCACACATGTCGGGTGAAGCACACACGTCGGGTGAAGCACACACGTCGGGTGAAGCACACACGTCGGGTGAAGCACTACGAGCGCGCACACGTCGGGTGAAGCACTACGAGCGCACACACGTCGGGTGAAGCACTACGAGCGCACACACGTCGGGTGAAGCACTACGAGCGCACACACGTCGGGTGAAGCACTACGAGCGCACACACGTCGGGTGAAGCACTACGAGCGCACACACGTCGGGTGAAGCACTACGAGCGCACACACGTCGGGTGAAGCACTACGAGCGCACACACGTCGGGTGAAGCACTACGACCCACACCGTCGGGTGAAGCACTACGAGCGACACACGTCGGGTGAAGCACTACGAGCACACACGCGTCGGGTGAAGCACTACGAGCGCACACACGTCGGGTGAAGCACTACGAGCGCACACAGTCGGGTGAAGCACTACGAGCGCACACGTCGGGTGAAGCACTACGAGCGCACACGTCGGGTGAAATCGGCCACAACGAGACTCGCGCACACGTCGGGTGAAGCACTACGAGCGCACACGTCGGGTGAAGCACTACGAGCGCACACAGTCGGGTGAAGCACTACGAGCGCACACACGTCGGGTGAAGCACTACGAGCCACACGTCGGGTGAAGCACTACGAGCGCACACGTCGGGTGAAGCACTACGAGCGCACTCGTAGCATAGAACGTCGGGTGAAGCACTACGAGCGCACACAGGTCGGGTGAAGCACTACGAGCGCACACAGGTCGGGTGAAGCACTACGAGCCACACAGTCGGGTGAAGCACTACGAGCCACACAGGTCGGGTGAAGCACTACGAGCGCACACAGGTCGGGTGAAGCACTACGAGCACACACGTCGGGTGAAGCACTACGAGCCACACAGTCGGGTGAAGCACTACGAGCCACACACGTCGGGTGAAGCACTACGAGCACACACAGTCGGGTGAAGCACTACGAGCACACACAGTCGGGTGAAGCACTACGAGCACACAGTCGGGTGAAGCACTACGAGCACACACAGTCGGGTGAAGCACTACGAGCACACACGTCGGGTGAAGCACTACGAGCACACACGTCGGGTGAAGCACTACGAGCCACACACGTCGGGTGAAGCACTACGAGCCACACAGTCGGGTGAAGCACTACGAGCCACACACGTCGGGTGAAGCACTACGAGCCACACACGTCGGGTGAAGCACTACGAGCCACACAGTCGGGTGAAGCACTACGAGCGAGCACACAGTCGGGTGAAGCACTACGAGCGCACACACGTCGGGTGAAGCACTACGAGCGCCACACGTCGGGTGAAGCACTACGAGCCACACACGTCGGGTGAAGCACTACGAGCGCACACGTCGGGTGAATAGAGCACACGTCGGGTGAAGCACTACGACACACGTCGGGTGAAGCACTACGAGCGCACGCGGGTGAAGCACTAGAGCGCACACGTCGGGTGAAGCACTACGAGCGCGCACACGTCGGGTGAAGCACTACGAGCGCACACACGTCGGGTGAAGCACTACGAGCGCGCACACGTCGGGTGAAGCACTACGAGCGCGCACACGTCGGGTGAAGCACTACGAGCGCACACACGTCGGGTGAAGCACTACGAGCGCACACACGTCGGGTGAAGCACTACGAGCGCACACAGTCGGGTGAAGCACTACGAGCGCGCACACGTCGGGTGAAGCACTACGAGCACACGTCGGGTGAAGCACTACGAGCGCGCACACGTCGGGTGAAGCACTACGAGGCACACAGTCGGGTGAAGCACTACGAGCGCCACACGTCGGGTGAAGCACTACGAGCGCGCACAGTCGGTGAAGCACTACGAGCGCACACGTCGGGTGAAGCACTACGAGCGCGCACACGTCGGGTGAAGCACTACGAGAGCACACAGGTCGGGTGAAGCACTACGAGAGCACACAGGTCGGGTGAAGCACTACGAGAGCACACAGGTCGGGTGAAGCACTACGAGAGCACACAGGTCGGGTGAAGCACTACGAGGCACACAGGTCGGGTGAAGCACTACGAGCGCATACAGGTCGGGTGAAGCACTACGAGGCACACAGGTCGGGTGAAGCACTACGAGGCACACAGGTCGGGTGAAGCACTACGAGCGCATACAGGTCGGGTGAAGCACTACGAGCGCCACAGGTCGGGTGAAGCACTACGAGCCACACAGGTCGGGTGAAGCACTACGAGCGCACACAGGTCGGGTGAAGCACTACGAGCGCACACGTCGGGTGAAGCACTACGAGCGCACACGTCGGGTGAAGCACTACGAGCGCACACAGGTCGGGTGAAGCACTACGAGAGCACAGGTCGGGTGAAGCACTACGAGAGCATAGGTCGGGTGAAGCACTACGAGCGCACACGTCGGGTGAAGCACTATGAGCGCACACAGGTCGGGTGAAGCACTACGAGGCACAGGTCGGGTGAAGCACTACGAGCGCAACAGGTCGGGTGAAGCACTACGAGCGCACACAGGTCGGGTGAAGCACTACGAGAGCACAGGTCGGGTGAAGCACTACGAGAGCACAGGTCGGGTGAAGCACTACGAGCGCACACAGGTCGGGTGAAGCACTACGAGCGCACACAGGTCGGGTGAAGCACTACGAGCGCACACAGGTCGGGTGAAGCACTACGAGCGCACACAGGTCGGGTGAAGCACTACGAGCGCACACAGGTCGGGTGAAGCACTACGAGCGCACACAAGTCGGGTGAAGCACTACGAGCGCACACACAACCTTAAGAGCAACCAAGACAGTCATAACATGCTACCATCATAGTCAACATGGAACAATGACATGCGAGGAGCACCATCACTAACTACCAGGTTAGAAAATATTTCTTCATAGTAGTAAGAGTGAAGTGAACTGCTTGAAGAAATTGTGGAAGTGAACTTTGAGAGCCACCAACATCAGTGATTTAACAGCGGCAGTAGAGTTGTGCAAACAAAATGTAATATACATGAAATATTACATTTTCTCCTGCTCTGTTTCACCAGCCTTTAATAGAGCTGTCAACACTAAGCGATAGAGCATAAGGTAAGTGAATAGTGTCACTATTATTTCTCGTTTTGAAGGTTCTAATTATCCATCGCGACATTGTCATGGTTTTTACATTTTGTGTTATTCAACAGAGGGGAGCTGATATTTTTACGTCCGGGTATTTTAAGTTTCCCGTAGTATTAGGCGAGTCTCCGGGGTTTAGCATATCGTCCCTACAGTTCCTCATTCATTCTGATCTGAGAAACCAGAATTTGCCGTTATTCAACATATTTTCTACTTCACACCAACACTTTACGTCCTCTTACAACTTTTCGGTGACCCATACCGAAGTGACTTGCAATTTTTTGTATATTTTGCAAACAAATGAGTGATGTTGTAGTTAGTTTTTTTTCTCCATATCTACTATGGGGATGCAAAGGAGGCGCCAGGAGAGCGCCTTAGGGGTACCGACGTTTAACCTTGCTAGGGCCAGGCTTTACATTTTATTGCTAATATTTTTTCTATTTCTTAGAAAATTATATATAAATTTCCCAGCTTTTCATGTTACACATATTGACATTGTATATGCTATTACTCCACGATCACATTTGTTAAATGCCTTGTGAAGTATGCTGGCGTAGTCTACAGTATAGACTACTTCTGCATTTTGGGATTATCAAAAGCCTTCGTAATTTTGTTAGTAATCCAGTAGCTTTGACAAGCGTAATCTTCCTGCGTAAATCCATGTTGACTGCGATTCCACATGACTAGCAATCTTGTTTCTTGGGATCCGTTCAAAAATTCTGATGAAGTGTGAAATTAGCGTTATTGGTGTACATGTTTTGAGACTGCTGTCTGCCACCATTGTTGAGTAATATAATGATTGTGGATAATATCTCTGTCCAGGCTTCTTCTCCAGAGAATACTCAAGGCCTCGCATGATTTCTTGGAATTTTTGATAAATATGGAGTGGCAAGAGTGTGGGCCTGGACCAGAATGTATGAGTATGCTATCGATGGCCTATTCAAAGTCAAATGGAGATAAGACTACTCAGAAACTGATGTCGGTGGAGATTTGTGTGTGGTTCATAAAATCTCATTAGCATGTTTGATCTATAAAGTGATCACTGGTTCACAAAGTATTCTACCTTCAATATTTAACTCATTCCTTATTGTCAGGCAATGTTTCATCTCCTTTAAATAAAGACACCATACTGAATGAAGTTACCGCTGATAACACTAAAATGGAAGGCTGATAAATATTTTGCACTCTGGAAACAACGGTATTTTCTTTCTCTAATAAACAACTTAAAATAACTGATCTTTTTTCACTTGTGAGTATAATCCTTTCTGTCAAATTTGTTCCTTAATATTTCTTATTACTGTAATATTTCCTTTACCATATAATACTGAACCGCAAGCCCATGCTAGACAACACTAGCGCGTCCCTGGCCCATGCCAGACAACCCTGGCCCATGCCAGACAACACTAGCGTGTCCCTGGCCCATGCCAGACACAACACTAGCGTGTCCCTGGCCCATGCCAGACACAACACTAGCGTGTCCCTGGCCCATGCCAGACACAACACTAGCGTGTCCCTGGCCCATGCCAGACACAACACTAGCGTGTCCCTGGCCCATGCCAGACACAACACTAGCGTGTCCCTGGCCCATGCCAGACACAACACTAGCGTGTCCCTGGCCCATGCAGACAACACTAGCGTGTCCCTGGCCCATGCAGACAACACTAGCGTGTCCCTGGCCCATGCTAGACACAACACTGCGTAGTCCCCTGGCCCATGCTAGACAACACTAGCGTGTCCCTGGCCCATGCAGACAACACTAGCGTGTCCCTGGCCCATGCAGACAACACTAGCGTGTCCCTGGCCCATGCAGACAACACTAGCGTGTCCCTGGCCCATGCAGACAACACACGTGTCCTGGCCCATGCAGACAACACTAGCGTGTCCCTGGCCCATGCTAGACAACACTAGCGTGTCCCTGGCCCATGCTAGACAACACTAGCGCGTCCCTGGCCCATGCCAGACAACACTAGCGTGTCCTGGCCCATGCCAGACAACACTAGCGTGTCCCTGGCCCATGCTAACAACACTAGCGTGTCCCTGGCCCATGCAGACAACACTAGCGTGTCCCTGGCCCATGCTAGACAACACTAGCGTGTCCCTGGCCCATGCTAGACAACACTAGCGTGTCCCTGGCCCATGCTAGACAACACTAGCGTGTCCCTGGCCCATGCTAGACAACACTAGCGTGTCCCTGGCCCATGCTAGACAACACTAGCGTGTCCCTGGCCCATGCTAGACAACACTAGCGTGTCCCTGGCCCATGCTAGACAACACTAGCGTGTCCCTGGCCCATGCTAGACAACACAAGCGTGTCCCTGGCCCATGCTAGACAACACTAGCGTGTCCCTGGCCCATGCTAGACAACACTAGCGTGTCCCTGGCCCATGCTAGACAACACAAGCGTGTCCCTGGCCCATGCTAGACAACACTAGCGTGTCCCTGGCCCATGCTAGACAACACTAGCGTGTCCCTGGCCCATGCTAGACAACACTAGCGTGTCCCTGGCCCATGCTAGACAACACTAGCGTGTCCCTGGCCCATGTAGACAACACTAGCGTGTCCCTGGCCCATGCTAGACAACACTAGCGTGTCCCTGGCCCATGCTAGACAACACTAGCGTGTCCCTGGCCCATGCTAGACAACACTAGCGTGTCCCTGGTACACCAAACAAAAAGAGTCCCTGGTCCACTAGACACGAAAGAGTCCCTGGTACAGTAGACAACACAAGAGGAAAGCAGAGTATCGATCCAGGCGGCACGCACACACCTACCTACCCTCCCTTCCCTTCCTCCCCACTTAGGATCAAGGGTAAGTCACCACCTCCCCCACCATGACGTATCGGGTCAAGGGCGGCAGACCCCCTCCCTCCTCCTCCAACCACCACCTCTGGTCAACGGCTTATACTCCAACCACTCCCACTGGCCAAGGGTTGCACTCCCACTGGCCAAGGGTTGCACTCCCACTGGCCAAGGGTTGCACTCCCACTGGCCAAGGGTTGCACTCCCACTGGCCAAGGGTTGCACTCCCACTGGCCAAGGGTTGCACTCCCACTGGCCAAGGGTTGCACTCCCACTGGCCAAGGGTGCACCCCACTGGCCAGGGTGGCCTGCACTCCCACTGGCCAAGGGTTGTACTCCCACAGCCACTGGCCAAGATACTGAAATATCAATATGACTGTGTTCAGTGAGCCACTCATCAGTCTAAAGATAGACAATCCAAATTTTTTTTCATGAATGAGCCTCAAAACGCTGCCAATGTATGCCAAATTTCTGACATAACCCTAACTCCACTAGACTTTGAGAAAGCCATCGACGACATGCCCATGCACTCAGCCCCAGGCCCAGACTCGTGGAACTCTGTGTTCATTAAGAACTGCAAGAAATCCCTCTCACGGGCCCTAAGTATGCTATGGAGAAGGCGCACTGACAGGTGAAATTCCAGTCACTGAAAACAACGGATATATCCCCACTTCATAAAAGGGGCAGCAAAGCAATAGCTAAGAACTATAGACCAATAGCTTAAATGTCCCACATCATAAAAATCTTTGAAAGAGTTCTAAGAAGCAGGACTGCAAACCACTTGGACTCAAAAATTGCACAATCCAGGGCAACATGGGTTCAGAGCAGGTTGCTCCTGCCTTTCGCAACTACTGGACCACTATGATATGGTCTTAGATGCACTGGAAAACAAACAGAATGCAGATGTATTATACACAGATTTTGCAAAAGCCTTTGACAAGTGTGATCATGATGTAATAGCACACAAAATGCGTGCTAAAGGGATAATTGGCAAATTAGGCAGATGGATCTTTAACTTTCTAACCAATCGAACACAAAGAGTAGTGGTAAACAGAGTTGAATCGGAAGCTGCCATAGTGAAGAGCTCTGTTCCACAAGGCACAGTACTCACCCCTATCCTGTTCCTCATTCTCATATCAGACAGACAGAGATGTAAACCATAGCACCGTATCATCCTTTGAGACGATAATAGGATCTACATGAGAGTGTCATCCATCGAGGACACGGCAAATCTCCAAGAAGATATAAACCAAATTTCCCAATGGGCAACAGAGAACAATATGATGTTCAATGAAGACAAATTCCAACTACTCCGTAATAGAAAACTGGAGGAAATAATAGCAAGGACTGAGTATACTACAAACTCTAATCACACAATAGAGCGAAAAAGTTATGTGAAGGACCTGGGAGTGGTAATGTCCGAAGATCTCACCTTCAAGGACCACAACAATGCCACTATCATATCTGCGAGGAAACTGATAGGATGGATAATGAGAACATTCAAGACAAGAGATGCCAAGCCAATGATGATCCTTTTTAAATCACTTGTTCTCTCTAGGCTAGAATACTGCTGTACATTAACATCCCCACTCAAGGCAGGTGAAATTGCAGATGTAGATAATGTACAGAGAACCTTTACTGCACGTATAAATTCCATCAAACACCTTAACTACTGGGAACGCCTGGAAGTACTTGACTTGTACTCACTGGAGCGCAGGCGAGAGAGATGCATCATAATCTACACCTGGAAGATTCTGGAGGGACACAAATCATTCCCTACGAAAGCAAAAGACTTGGCAGGCGATGCAGCATACCCCCAGTGAAAAGCAGGGGCACCACTGGTACACTAAGAGAAAACACAATTGTCCGGGGCCCAAGACTGTTCAACAGCCTCCCACCAGCCATAAGTGGAATTACCAGTAGACCCCCTGGTTGTCTTCAAGAGGGAGCTGGACAGATACCTAAAGTCAGTGCCAGATCAGCCGGGCTGTGGTTTGTACGTTGGACTACGTGCGGCCAGTAGTAACAGCCTCGTTGATCAGGCCCTGAGCCACCAGGAGGCCTGGTCATAGACCGGGCCGCGGAGGCGTTGATCCCCGGAATGCCCTCCAGGTAAGAGTTGTATCCTACAACCACTGGTAAAGAGTTGTACCCCCCCCCCACCACCACTGGCCAAGGTAGACTAAGGAGTTAATATCTAATAAAAATGTTGCCCTGTTTACTATTGGGGAACAAATTTAAACCGAGTCTAATTGTGTAATGTGGTAGTGTGTGTGAACAGAGCAAAACCAGGAAGGTGTTTAGGGAAGACTTACCAAGTTTTATGTTCATTGTTGATACAATGAACAAAACCAAGCTTTCCTATTGCACGCCCCCACACCAGCACTGCCACGCCCCCACACCAGCACTGCCACGCCCCCACACCCCAGCCACGCCCCCCCCCCTGCCCGCCCCACACCCCCACGCCACGCCCCCACACCCCCACTGCCACGCCCCCACACCAGCACTGCCACGCCCCCACACCAGCACTGCCACGCCCCCACACAGCACTGCCACGCCCCACACCAGCACTGCCACGCCCCCACACCAGCACTGCCCCGCCCCCACACCAGCACTGCCACGCCCCCACACCAGCACTGCCACGCCCCCACACCAGCACTGCCACGCCCCCACACCAGCACTGCCACGCCCCCACACCAGCACTGCCACGCCCCCACACCAGCACTGCCACGCCCCACACGCACTGCCACGCCCCACACCAGCACTGCCACGCCCCCACACCAGCACTGCCACGCCCCCACACCAGCACTGCCACGCCCCACACCAGCACTGCCACGCCCCCACACCAGCACTGCCACGCCCCACACCAGCACTGCCACGCCCCCACACCAGCACTGCCACGCCCCCACACCAGCACTGCCACGCCCCCACACCAGCACTGTCACGCCCCCACACCAGCACTGCCACGCCCCCACACCAGCACTGCCACGCCCCCACACCAGCACTGCCACGCCCCCACACAGGATTATTTTGCAGCGGAAGCATGAAAGCTCGGCAGGAGGAGGAGGGTCGGCAGGACGGAGGAGGGGTCGGCAGGACGGAGGAGGGGTCGGCAGGACGGAGGAGGGTCGGCAGGACGGAGGAGGGTCGGCAGGACGGAGGAGGGTCGGCAGGACGGAGGAGGGGTCGGCAGGACGGAGGAGGGGTCGGCAGGACGGAGGAGGGGTCGGCAGGACGGAGGAGGGGTCGGCAGGACGGAGGAGGGGTCGGCAGGACGGAGGAGGGGTCGGCAGGACGGAGGAGGGGTCGGCAGGACGGAGGAGGGGTCGGCAGGACGGAGGAGGGGTCGGCAGGACGGAGGAGGGGTCGGCAGGACGGAGGAGGGGTCGGCAGGACGGAGGAGGGGTCGGCAGGACGGAGGAGGGGTCGGCAGGACGGAGGAGGGGTCGGCAGGACGGAGGAGGGGTCGGCAGGACGGAGGAGGGGTCGGCAGGACGGAGGAGGGGTCGGCAGGACGGAGGAGGGGTCGGCAGGACGGAGGAGGGCGTCGGCAGGACGGAGGAGGGGTCGGCAGGACGGAGGAGGGGTCGGCAGGACGGAGGAGGGGTCGGCAGGACGGAGGAGGTGGGGCGGAGGACGGACGGAGGAGGGTCGGCAGGACGGAGGAGGGGTCGGCAGGACGGAGGAGGGGTCGGCAGGACGGAGGAGGGGTCGGCAGGACGGAGGAGGGGTTGACCTTTAATAACCAGCCAGTAATTCCCAGTCTTCCTACCGTCACAGCCAGGCCTGGGAAAGCGGCTTTTTTTTTTTATTGTTGAACCAAGGTGTTGCTATTGATGGCCCAAATAGCCATCACAGTTTGCTTGATCCGTCATTTGATGGTCCCAGTTTTAACAGTTACATTATGCACTACATACTACAAGCGGCTACCAAAACGTTCATAGACCAGCGAGAGAGAACGAAAACGAGTGTGTGTGTGTGTGTGTGTGTAAACTGGACAAGTATCTTCACCAGGTGCCAGATCAACCAGGCTGTGATGGATGTGTGGGGCCGTTGGCCTCCAGCAGCAACAGTCTGGTTGACCAGGCAAGCACCAGACGAGCCTGGCCCATGGTCGGACACAGAGTAAAGAAAGTCTCGAAGCTCTTAAAAGTGAGTGAGAGAGAGTGTGTGTGTGTGTGTGTGTGTGTGTGTGTGTGTGTGTGTGTGTACTCACCTATTTGTGGTTGCAGGGGTCGAGTCAGCTCCTGGCCCTGCCTCTTCACTGATTGCTACTAGGTCCTCTGTCTCCCTGCTCCATGAGCTTTATCAAACCTCGTCTTAAATCTATGTATGGTTCCTGCCTCCACTACGTCGTTTTCTAGGCTATTCCACTTCCTGACAACTCTATGACTGAAGAAATACTTCCTAACATCCCTTTGACTCATAGGCGTCTTCAACTTCCAATTGTGACCCCTTGTTTCTGTGTCCCCTCTCTGGTACATCTTGTCTCTGTCCACCTTATCTATTCCTCGCAGTATTTTATACGTCGCTATCATGTCTCCCCTAACCCTCCTGTCCTCTAGTGTCGTCAGGCCGATTTCCCTTAACCTTTCTTCGTAGGACAATCCCCTTAGCTCTGGGACTAGTCTTGTTGCAAACCTTTGCACTTTCTCTAATTTCTTGACGTGCTTGACCAGGTGTGGGTTCCAAACTGGTGCTGCATACTCCAGTATGGGCCTGACGTATATGGTGTACAGAGTCTTGAATGATTCCTTAGTGAGGTATTGGAACGCTATTCTTAGGTTTGCCAGCCGCCCGTATGCTGCAGCAGTTATCTGATTGATGTGTGCCTCAGGAGATGTGCTCGGTATTATACTCACCCCAAGATCTTTTTCCTTGAGTGAGGTTTGCAGTCTTTGGCCACCTAGACCATACTCTGTCTGCGGTCTTCTTTGCCCTTCCCCGATCTTCATGACTTTACATTTGGCAGGGTTAAATTCAAGGAGCCAGTTACTGGACCAGGCTTGTATCCTGTCTAGGTCTCTTTGTAGTCCTGCCTGTGTGTGTGTGTGTGTGTGTGTGTGTGTGTGTGTGTGTGTGTGTGTGTGTGTGTGTGTGTGTGTGTGTGTGTGTGTGTGTGTGTGCGTGCGTGCGCACGCACGCACACTCCTATGATAAGTTCCTTTATCTTACGTATGTATATATATTCTCCAGTAAAGAAATAGCAAAGAACTACAGACCAATAGCACTAACGTCCCATATCATAAAAAAATTTGAAAGGGTTCTAAGAAGCAAGATCGCCACTCATCTTGATACCCATCAATTGCACAACCCAGGGCAGCATGGGTTTAGAGCAGGTCGCTCCTGTCTGTCCCAACTACTGGACCACTACGACAAGGTCCTGGATGCTCTAGAAGACGAACAGAATGCAGATGTTTTATACAGACTTTGCAAAAGCCTTTGACAAGTGTGACCATGGTGTAATAGCACACAAAATGCATGATAAAGGAATAACAGGATAAGTTGGTAGATGGATCTATAATTTCCTAACAAGTAGAACACAAAGAGTAGTAGTCAACAGAGTAAAGTCTGAGGCAGCTACTGTGAAAAGCTCTGTTCCACAAAGCACAGTACTCGCTCCCATCCTGTTCCTCATCCTCATATCGGACATAGACAGGGATATAAGCCACAGTGCCGTGTCTTCCTTTGCAGATGACACCCGAATCTGTATGACAGTGTCCACCGTTGAAGACACTAAGACTCCAAGCAGACAAACCAAATCTTCAAATGGGCTGCAGAAAACAATATGAAGTTCAATGATGAGAAATTTCAATTACTCAGATATGGAAAACGTGAGGAAATTAAAATCTCATCGGAGTACAAAACTAATTACAACCACACAATAGAGCGAAAAACTAATGTCAAAGACCTGGGAGTGATCATGTCAGAGGATCTCACCTTCAAGGACCATAACACCGTAGCAATCGCATCTGCTAGAAAAATGACAGGATGGATAATGAGAACCTTCAAAACCAGAGATGCCAAGCCCATGTTGACACTTTACAGATCGCTTGTTCTATCTAGGCTGGAATATTGCTGCACACTAACTGCACCTTTCAATGCGGGTGAAATTGCTGACCTTGAAAATGTGCAGAGAACCTTCACGGCACGCATAACTGCGATAAACCACCTCAATTACTGGGAACGCTTGAAGTTCCTAAACCTGTACTCCTAGAACGCAGGCGCGAGAGATACATTATTATATACACGTGGAAAATTCTCGAGGGATTAGTACCAAACTTGCACACGAGAATCACTCCCTACGAAAGCAAGACTCGGCAGGCAATGTAACATCCCCCCAATGAAAAGCAGGGGTGCCACTAGCACGTTGAGGGACAACACTAAGTGTCAGTGGCCCAAGATTGTTCAACTGCCTACCAGCATACATCAAGGGGATTACCAACAAACCCCTGACTGTCTTCAAGCAGGCACTGGACAGGCACCTAAAGTCGGTACCTGATCAGCCAGGCTGTGGTTCGTACGTTGGACTGCATGCGGCCAGCAGTAACAGCCTGGTTGATCAGGCTCTGATCCAACATGAGGCCTGGTCACAGACCGGGCCGCAGGGTCGTTGACCCCTGGAATTCTCTCCAGGTAAACCCCCTAAAGTGTTACACTTTCACCTGTGTACTAACCTAGTTGTGGTTGCAGGGGTAGATTCATAGCTCCTGGCCCCGCCTCTTCACTCTCCCTGTGTGCGCGCGCGATCACCTAATTGTACTCGCGTAATTGTGGTTGCAGGGGTCGAGAGAGAGCTCCTGGCCCCGCATCTTCACTGATCACTACTGGGTCCTCTCTCCCTGCTCCATAAGCTTTATCATACCTCGTCTTAAAGCTATGTATGATTCCTGCCTCCACTACATCACTTGCTAGACTATTCCACTTCCTGACTACTCTGACTGAATACTTCCTAACATCCCTTTGACTCATCTGAGTCTTCACCTTCCAATTGTTACCCCTTGTTTCTATGTCCCCTCTCTGGAACATCCTGTCTGTCCACCTTGTCTATTCCACGCAATATTTTGTATGTCGTTATCATGTCTTCACTAACCCTCCTATCCTCCAGTGTCGTCAGGCCGATTTCCCTTAGCCTTTCTTCGTAGGACACACACACACACACACACTACTAGCTGCATCAGTGGTGTGGCTGGTGCTGCACACACACTGCTAGCTGCATCAGTGGTGTGGCTGGTGCTGCACACACACACGCTGCTAGCTGCATCAGTGGTGTGGCTGGTGCTGCACACACACACGCTGCTAGCTGCATCAGTGGTGTGGCTGGTGCTGCACACACACACGCTGCTAGCTGCATCAGTGGTGTGGCTGGTGCTGCACACACACACACTGCTAGCTGCATCAGTGGTGTGGCTGGTGCTGCACACACACACTGCTAGCTGCATCAGTGGTGTGGCTGGTGCTGCACACACACACTGCTAGCTGCATCAGTGGTGTGGCTGGTGCTGCACACACACACTGCTAGCTGCATCAGTGGTGTGGCTGGTGCTGCACACACACACTGCTAGCTGCATCAGTGGTGTGGCTGGTGCTGCACACACACACTGCTAGCTGCATCAGTGGTGTGGCTGGTGCTGCACACACTGCTAGCTGCATCAGTGGTGTTGCTGGTGCTGTACACACCTGCTAGCTGCATCAGTGGTGTGGCTGGTGCTGCACACACACTAGCTGCATCAGTGGTGTGGCTGGTGCTGCACACTGCTAGCTGCATCAGTGGTGTGGCTGGTGCTGCACACACTGCTAGCTGCATCAGTGGTGTGGCTGGTGCTGCACACTGCTAGCTGCATCAGTGGTGTGGCTGGTGCTGCACACACTGCTCATGCTGCACAGTGGTGTGGTGGTGCTGCACACACAGCCTAGCTGCATCAGTGGTGTGGCTGGTGCTGTACACACTGCTAGCTGCATCAGTGGTGTGGCTGGTGCTGTACACACTGCTAGCTGCATCAGTGGTGTGGCTGGTGCTGCACACTCTAGCTGCATCAGTGGTGTGGCTGGTGCTGACACACTGCTAGCTGCATCAGTGGTGTGGCTGGTGCTGCACACTGCTAGCTGCATCAGTGGTGTGGCTGGTGCTGCACACTGCTAGCTGCATCAGTGGTGTGGCTGGTGCTGCACACCTGCTAGCTGCATCAGTGGTGTGGCTGGTGCTGTCACACACTGCTAGCTGCATCAGTGGTGTGGCTGGTGCTGCACACACTGCTAGCTGCATCAGTGGTGTGGCTGGTGCTGCACACTGCTAGCTGCATCAGTGGTGTGGCTGGTGCTGCACACACTGCTAGCTGCATCAGTGGTGTGGCTGGTGCTGCACACACTGCTAGCTGCATCAGTGGTGTGGCTGGTGCTGCACACACTGCTAGCTGCATCAGTGGTGTGGCTGGTGCTGCACACTGCTAGCTGCATCAGTGGTGTGGCTGGTGCTGCACACTACTAGCTGCATCAGTGGTGTGGCTGGTGCTGCACACACTGCTAGCTGCATCAGTGGTGTGGCTGGTGCTGCACACACTGCTAGCTGCATCAGTGGTGTGGCTGGTGCTGCACACACTGCTAGCTGCATCAGTGGTGTGGCTGGTGCTGCACACACTACTAGCTGCATCAGTGGTGTGGCTGGTGCTGCACACACTGCTAGCTGCATCAGTGGTGTGGCTGTGCTGCACACACTACTAGCTGCATCAGTGGTGTGGCTGGTGCTGCACACACTGCTAGCTGCATCAGTGGTGTGGCTGGTGCTGCACACTGCTAGCTGCATCAGTGGTGTGGCTGGTGCTGCACACACTGCTAGCTGCATCAGTGGTGTGGCTGGTGCTGCACACACTGCTAGCTGCATCAGTGGTGTGGCTGGTGCTGCACACACTAGCTGCATCAGTGGTGTGGCTGGTGCTGCACACACCTACTGCTGCATCAGTGTGTGGCTGGTGCTGCACACTGCTAGCTGCATCAGTGGTGTGGCTGGTGCTGCACACACACTAGCTGCATCAGTGGTGTGGCTGGTGCTGCACACACTCTAGCTGCATCAGTGGTGTGGCTGGTGCTGACACACTGCTAGCTGCATCAGTGGTGTGGCTGGTGCTGCCACACTGCTAGCTGCATCAGTGGTGTGGCTGGTGCTGCACACACTGCTAGCTGCATAGTGGTGTGGCTGGTGCTGCACCACTGCTAGCTGCATCAGTGGTGTGGCTGGTGCTGCACACTGCTAGCTGCATCAGTGGTGTGGCTTGCTGCGACACACTCTAGCTGCATCAGTGGTGTGGCTGGTGCTGCAACACTGCTAGCTGCATCAGTGGTGTGGCTGGTGCTGCACACCTGCTAGCTGCATCAGTGGTGTGGCTGGTGCTGCACACACTCTAGCTGCATCAGTGGTGTGGCTGGTGCTGCACACACTGCTAGCTGCATCAGTGGTGTGCTGGTGCTGCACACTGCTAGCTGCATCAGTGGTGTGGCTGGTGCTGCACACCTACTAGCTGCATCAGTGGTGTGGCTGGTGCTGCACACACTGCTAGCTGCATCAGTGGTGTGGCTGTGCTGCAACACTGCTAGCTGCATCAGTGGGTGTGGCTGGTGCTGCACACCTGCTAGCTGCATCAGTGGTGTGGCTG
The DNA here is from genome assembly GCA_009830355.1 of Cherax destructor. Lineage (NCBI taxonomy): Eukaryota > Metazoa > Arthropoda > Malacostraca > Decapoda > Parastacidae > Cherax > Cherax destructor. Next base: position 32,011 of record WNWK01004238.1, on the reverse strand, counting down.
GTGCTGCACACTGCTAGCTGCATCAGTGGTGTGGCTGGTGCTGCACACACTGCTAGCTGCATCAGTGGTGTGGCTGGTGCTGCACACTGCAGCTGCATCAGTGGTGTGGCTGGTGCTGCACACTGCTAGCGCAGTGGTGTGGTTGTGCTGCACACACTCTAGCTGCATCAGTGGTGTGGCTGGTGCTGCACACACGCTAGCTGCATCAGTGGTGTGGCTGGTGCTGCACACACTGCTAGCTGCATCAGTGGTGTGGCTGGTGCTGCACACTCTAGCTGCAGTGGTGGTGTGCGCCACACTCTAGCTGCATCAGTGGTGTGGCTGGCTGCACACTGCTAGCTGCATCAGTGGTGGGCTGGTGCTGCACACACTACTAGCTGCATCAGTGGTGTGGTGGTGCGCACACACTCTAGCGCATCAGTGGTGTGGTGGTGCTGCACACACTCTAGCTGCATCAGTGGTGTGGTGGTGCTGCACACCTGCTAGCTGCATCAGTGGTGTGGCTGGTGCTGACACACTGCTAGCTGCATCAGTGGTGTGGCTGGTGCTGCACACTACTAGCTGCATCAGTGGTGTGGTGTGCTGCCACACTGCTAGCTGCATCAGTGGTGTGGCTGCCACACTGCTAGCTGCATCAGTGGTGTGGTTTGTGCTGCACACTGCTAGCTGCATCAGTGGTGTGGTGGTGCTGCACACACTGCTAGCTGCATCAGTGGTGTGGCTGGTGCTGCACACACTGCTAGCTGCATCAGTGGTGTGGCGGGTTGCTGCACACACTGCTAGCTGCATCAGTGGTGTGGCTGGTGCTGACACACTGCTAGCTGCATCAGTGGTGTGGCTGTGCTGCACACACTCTAGCTGCATCAGTGGTGTGGCTGGTGCTGCACACTGCTAGCTGCATCAGTGGTGTGGCTGGTGCTGCACACTGCTAGCTGCATCAGTGGTGTGGCTGGTGCTGCACACTGCTAGCTGCATCAGTGGTGTGACTGGTGCTGCACACTGCTAGCTGCATCAGTGGTGTGGCTGGTGCTGCACACAGCTTAGCTGCATCAGTGGTGTGCTGAGTCTCACATACTGCTAGCTGCATCAGTGGCGTGCTGGTGCTGCACCTGCCTGCATCAGTGGTGTGGGGCTGCTGCACACTGCTACCGCATCAGTGGTGTGGCTGGTGCTGATACTCGCTAGCTGCATCAGTGGTTGCATCTGGTGCGACACTCTGCTAAGCATCAGTAAAGTGGGACTGGTGAACTGCACCTGCTAGTGCATGCAGTGCTCCTGCTGGTGCTGTACTCCTGGTTCACATAGCTTACCGCCACTAAGTTATTGTTAAGGTCCAGCTGTAGGGACGACCTGTGCTCGCAATATTTTTAAAGAAAACCTTCACTTACAAAGTTGCAAGAAAGTTTTAATAGATGTTATTAAAAATTTAAAGGATTACCTCTTACAAGTTACGTCGAATAAAATCATCGTAGTGTATTCTTCAGACACAGTATATAGCGTTGACAATGTTCTTATAAAATTATGTTATCAGAAAGGAAGTAGAATGTTATCTTTAGAGCAAACAAAAAAACCGTCTAGGTTATCTATGAAAGGAAATGAGCATGTGCGCGAGGAAAGATCTGCTAACAAACTTTAGTTATGGAAGTGAGTAACAAATAATGTTTGAAGTCAAGCACAAGTAGCCTTGTTTTTGTACGTGGAGGCGTCGTCAAGGTCTTGCTAAAGAGGATTGCATCATCCTTGAAGGAATTATGTTGTAGCTGTGGGTGTGGTTAGTGTGATTGTCGTTAGTGTGGTTGCGACTGCCGTTAGTGTGGTTGCGACTGCCGTTAGTGTGGTTGCGACTGGCGTTAGTGTGGTTGCGACTGGCGTTAGTGTGGTTGCGACTGGCGTTAGTGTGGTTGCGACTGGCGTTAGTGTGGTTGCACGGCGTTAGGTGGTGCGACGGACCAGTTACCGTGCACACATGCATTACTGAAGTTGACAACTGCAAACTTCAGGAGACAACAAACACAATATTGGTTGTGACGACACATAGGGGGGACTATTATCCACACAATTTTCACATTATCAAACCCCCCCCCCACACACACACACACACACACACACACACACACACACACACACACAACACACACCCCCGGTGCTAGTGGTAACCCTGTAGCACGGAGGGGCGGGTTTATTCTAACAAGGCAGAAACATTTCGAAGTGTTTCCACACCACACACACACACAGCACTACAACTACAACAGGCCTAGTGTCAACGACATGTGTAGGGACAATGTAATGACAACACACATCACAGTGGAGAGATGGTGGAGCACCTAGAAAGGAATGAGCTTATCAACGACGGCCAACACGGTTTCAGGGACGGAAATCCTGTGTCACAAACCTACTGAGTTCTATGACAGGGTGACAGCAGTAAGACAGAGAGGGTGGGTAGATTGCATATTCTTGGACTGTAAGAAGGCGTTTGACGCAGTCCCACACAAGAGAGAGTGCAGAAGCTGGAGGACCAGGCAGGGATAACAGGAAGGCACTACAATGGATCAGGGAATACCTGTCAGGAAGACAGCAGCGAGTCATGGTCCGTGGCGAGGTGTCAGAGAGGGCGCCGGTGACGAGTGGGGTTCCACAGGGGTCAGTCCTAGGACCGGTGCTGTTTCTGATGTTTGTGAACGACATGACGGAAGGAATAGACTCGAAGTGTCCCTGTTTGCAGATGATGTGAAGTTGATGAGAAGAATTCAATCGGAAGAGGACCAGGCAGAACTACAAAGGATCTGGACAGGCTGCAAGCCTGGTCCAGCAATTGGCTCCTGGAGTTCAACCCAACCAAGTGCAAAGTCATGAAGATTGGGGAAGGGCAAAGAAGACCGCAGACGGAGTACAGTCTAGGGGCCAGAGACTACAAACCTCAATCAAGGAAAAGATCTTGGGGTGAGTATAACACCAGGCACATCTCCTGAGGCGCACATCAACCAAATAACTGCTGCAGCATACGGGCGCCTAGCAAACCTAAGAACAGCATTCCGACATCTTAATAAAGAATCGTTCAGGACCCTGTACACTGTGTACGTTAGGCCCATACTGGAGTATGCAGCACCAGTTTGGAACCCACATTTATCCAAGCGCAGGGAGAGTGACCCAGTAGCGGCCAGTGAAGAGGCGGGGCCAGGAGCTATGTCTCGGCCCCTGCAACCACAACTAGGTGAGTACAACTAGGTGAGTACACACACACACACAAACCGAGGCACTAAACTACAGAACAGTGTTACTGACGTGTATAGTGTGCAAAGTCATGGAGAAAATTATCAGGAGGAGAATGGTGGAGCACCTGGAAAAGAATACTTTTATAAACGACAACCAGCACAGATTCATGGAAGGCAAATCCTGTGTCACAAACCTAGAGTTTTATGACAAAGTAACAGAAGACACGAGAGGGGTGGGTTGATTGCATTTTCTTGGACTGCAAGAAGGCTTTCGACACAGTTCCTCACAAGAGATTAGTGCAGAAGCTAGAGGATCAGGCATGTATAAACAGGAAGGGCACTGCAATGGATCAGAGAATACCTGACAGGGAGGCAACAACGGGTCATGGTCGTGATGAGGTATCACAGTGGGCGTCTGTGACGAGCGGGTTTCCACAGGGGTCAGTCCTAGGACCAGTGCTGTTTCTGATACATGTGAATGACATGACGGAAGGGATAGACTCAGAAAGTGTCCCTGTTCGCAGATGATGTGAAGTTAATGAGGAGAATTAAATCAGATGAGGATCAGGCAGGACTTCAAGAGACCTGGACAGACTGGACACCTGGTCCAGTAACTGGCTTCTCGAGTTTAACCCCGCTAAATGCAAAGTCATGAAGATCGGGGAAGAGCAAAGAAGACTGCAGACAGAGTATAGGCTAGGTGGCCAAAGACTGCAAACCTTGCTCAAGGATAAAGATCTTGGGGTGAGTATAACACCAAGCACGTCTCCGGAAGCACACATCAACCAGATAACTGCTGCAGCATATGGGCACCTGGCAAACCTAAGAATAGCGTTCCGATACCTTAATAAGGAATCGTTCAAGACACTGTACACCGTGTACGTCAAGGCCCATACTAGAGTATGCAGCACCAGTTTGGAACCCACACCTGGTCAAGCACGTCAAGAAATTAGAGAAAGTGCAAATGTTTGCGACAAGGTTAGTTCCAGAGCTAAGGGGAATGTCCTACGAAGAAAGGTTAAGGGAAATCGGCCTGACAGCACTGGAGGACAGGAGGGTTAGGAGAGACATGATAACGACACACAAAATACTGCGTGGAATAGACAAGGTGGATAGAGACAGAATGTTCCAGAGAGGGGGCACAGAAACAAGGGGTCACAATTGGAAGTTGAAGACTCTGATGAGTCAAAGGGATGTTAGGAAGTATTTTTTCAGCCATAGAGTAGTCAGGAAGTGAAAGAGTCTAGCAAGTGATGTAGTGGAGGCAGGAACCATACATAGCTTTAAGACGAGGTATGATAAAGCTCATGGAGCAGGGAGAGAGAGGACCCAGTAGTGATCAGTGAAGAGGCAGGGCCAGGAGCTGAGTCTCGACCCCTGCAACCACAATTAGGTGAGTACAATTAGGTGAGCGCGCGCGCACACGCGATAAAGCTAATGGAGCAGGGAGTGTTTATACCTAGTAGCGACCAGCGAAGAGGGGGCCAGGAGCTGTGACTCAACCCCTGCAACCACAAATGGGTAAATAGGTAAGTACACACTGGTGCGCCTAAGCAGCCAACAAGAACATGAGAGGAACAACGTCAGTAGGCCGCCCTCGCCTGTACATCACTAGTACATGTGAAATATATTAGTTGACCTCGGGGTCATTTACTTGCTGGACCCAACATTACCTTCATTTCATTAAAGATGGACGCTGATTAACCTAACCTAGCCGAGCACATCCTCCAGGGAACTGTATCGACCAACATCCTCAGCTGGTGATGTTGAGTATAATACCAACATGTACACCTTACCAGCAGCCACACTGTACTGCTTTAATACCTTGTGTCGTCATACCATGTTAATCTTTCAATGAGTCGTGAAATCTTCGTCGCTACCACAGCTCTCACACAACTCCTCAAACTTTTCATTACATATTACACTACTTCCATGGCAAAATGAAGCCAAGTGAATGTAAACATTTTACCTGATATCTTGCATGTTCTTATTGTATAATGAATGTAAATACATATTTTACTTGCTATTTTATATGTTGTAGAGCTCAACAATGCAGGTACAGGAGGATAGCCAGTGTGAAGCAGTACACTGTGAAAAAGATTTATCTCCACACAACTGATAACAATGTAGCTCTCACTCTGCACTATCTTCATCTACATAAAAGTATAGATTTATTATTAAGTGTACTTTAACTTTTTAAATTCAGCCTCCACCTACTCAGTAAGTGCTGAGAGTTCTTAGCGGCGGTGATCACGGGAAGAACTTCCACTTAAACTAACACAGTAATATTAAACCTTGCGTCTTGTGGTAACTAACACAACCATCACTATGTTAAACAACCAGGTCAGTGGAACCTGAAGGAAAAGTATCTGAAAGATGATTCTCTTAGGGTTAATTAACGCCCCCACCGCCCGGTCCTAGACCGGTGGGTCAAGGCGTGATCAACTAGTACTGCTGGCTGCACGCAGTCTAGACCGGTGGGTCAAGGCGTGATCAACTAGTACTGCTGGCTGCACGCAGTCTAGACCGGTGGGTCAAGGCGTGATCAACAGTATCTGGCTGCAGCAGTCAGACCGGTGGGTCAGGCGTGATCAACTAGTACTGTGAAGCTAGACACAGTCAAGTATCTAAACCTTGCGTCTTGTGGTAAGCTAACAACCATCACATGGCTTAACAACCAGTCAAGGGGGAACTGAAAAGTACTCTGGATAGAGTCTAGGGTTAATTAACGCCCTCTGCCCAGTCCTAGACCGGTGGGTCAAGGCGTGATCAACTAGTACTGCTGGCTGCACGCAGTACAAGAACCGATTGAGTAACTTATCAAGTTATCTCGAAGACATCCACAGCGAGGGAGGGGTGGAATGAGGTCACTAATTTCCCTACATACCAGAGCTCTTATACAGTGGCATTTTGAACTGCATATATTAAATTATTCACTATGAACTACAAGGAGACAACCTGCTTAATTGGTAACAAAAGCACTCCGCCCTCACTGCCAACTATGTGCCAGCTAGCTAGCTCTAAATGCCCATCTCTGAAAGGGGGAAAAGGAATATGAAAAAGGCGTGAAGAAAATATCTACTGGATCTGTGTTCAGGATAAGTCTTTTCAAGGGCAGCACATACTTTAAAAAAAAAAAAAAGCAGTCCAGACTAGGAAGCCTCTTATTTTTCTTGCCTGGCACAGCTGGAAGCTGAAACGTAAGTCAGATCTTGACTGAGCAACCGCAAGGTATACAGACATGTTATTGACAATAACATGCGAGGATGATGACAGTGCACTTTGTCGAGGCCTTGGTAATAGTAATGTAGACACCTTACCAACACAAAACATGACCTTGCAAGTACACACATGAAAATAATGCAGAATCAAATTTAAGACAAGAGGGAACAGGTGCCCAGCCAGACCTGGACAGTAATATTGCACAGGGTTGAGGGGATATACTGTGTACAGACTGAGGTCTTGCCTCCCTTCCCAGGGACAGGAGTGTGTCATGGTAGTTGTGTGTGTGTGAGGGGTGAAGGAGGGTTGTTTAGTGTTGTAGGTCACAGTGCATGCACTGTGTGGGGCCTAGAGCAGCGCAGTGTCCTTGGTTCACTGTCCCTGCTGATAGTAGAGTGCGTCAGGACCTGACAACACCATCATCCCCGCTGACACCACTTTTTGTGTTCATTACACTAGTTAAGTGTTTGAGAACTGTCTTTAATAGTAAAAGTGTAAATTAAGATCATACTGGTCACAGCTACTTAACCATCATGACAGAATTAAGGAGTTGAAAGAAAACCATAACAGATGTAGCATACACTGATTTTACAAAGGCTTTGACAAATACGACCAAGAAGGGACTGCGCATAAAATAAGGGTGATAGGTATAACAAAGTAGACAAACGGATTGCAAATTTTCTTGACAAACAGAACACAGTAATGGTAGTAAATAGAGCAGAATCCAGGCACCAGACAAGCCTAGTCCAGGGCCGGGCTGCGGGAGTACACGCACACTAAACCCTACAAAGATATCAAAGTTAACAATCATGTTAACCACTGGTGTTGGTGCTGGGTAGTGGTCGTGAATGATGTCACGTTTTGACCCACTGGTGGTGGCAATGAGATGTGAGGTGCAGGAGAACCTGACAAGTACCTATAGGTGAGGAGTGTGCCTAGTCCTTAACCAACAGATGTCTCAAAATTACTACTGCAGTCAGAGGATGGCCAAACATACTATTCAATGAAGTTTATTCACTGCAAGTAGAAATGGTCGTATTTAATTTCCAAGTTGTAAAAGTTTTTATTTTCCTTAAGAACATTAGAATGGAGAAAAACACAGCAGCAGGCCTACTGGCCCATACAAGGCAAGTCCTTACAAGGCTTTGTCTCCAGTCTGCACACTGCCATAACATACTGGAGTGAGATATGGGAGGAAGTGCAAAATAAACCCAACGAAAAGCAGAGGGTGGTGTGGGCACAATATGGGAACATCAACGTCCGGGGCCCCAGACTATTCAACATCTACCAGAGGATATCAAACACTGCTGGGATAAGTGTAGAAATCAAAGAGGAACCTGGACTGTCTTAACCAGGTGCCAGATCAAAAAGACTGTGACGGATATGTGGGTCAGTGGGCCACCAGCAGCAACAGCCTAGTTGGCCAGGCAAGCACCAGACGAGTCTGACCTATGGCCGGGTTTCGAGAGTAGAAAAAAAACTCGGAACTCATCAAAGGTAAATGCTTCCATCTGATATTATCCCAATGTGTCCACAATCAAGCTACATACACTAAGCTTATGAGATGACCAAGGTAATAGTAGCATTGTACATAGGTCAGCCACACGTGCAAATACTACCATGAATTTTAACCACGATGTATTACACAAGCGCTGTAATTCTGAAGCCGATCGAAGACGCTCGAATAATAAACAAAATGTGATAAAGTAAACTAAAATGTTGCTGAAAATATTCCGAAAAATAGCAAAGTGTCTCAAACTTATTCAACTTAGCAATGAAGTTTTCATCTTTATTATGCACAACAAACCTGTGGGCGCTGTAAACCACAAATTCACTTATTTCCAGTTTGCTTTCCACGGATTTCTTTTAACTCTTACTAAGAGTTCAAATTTGCACCTATTCGGGCCAAACTAATGGATAATTATCCTTATTATACTACAATGAATTGTAAATAATATTTTGAAGGCGGTCAGGCCGCAAGTGCTGCTCCACTAGCAGCAGTTGCGGCCTGACTATTCAATAATTTAGCAAATTGGGACAAGTGCCAGTCAATAGCAGTGAGCCTTGTGTTCAAGACACCACCACTGTAAATTTGAAGCTGATCAGACTTATCATTTTCCAGTTACTGCACGGATTCCAACTATTCCAAGTCTTTTCTTTACTACATCAACCAATTTGCCTACATGTAAACGAAAATTAATAGGTATTACCCTGGCCCTAAGAAGCATCAGCCACTAAATATTAAAACCCTTCATAAAACGTCACTGAAATTGGTTTAACATGATTTAACGGGAATAAAAATTTAACAAAATGGTCAAATCTGCATCAACACTGTCTGAAATTCACACACTGCCTTCGTTGTATTTTTTGGCATCTTTGTGAACATTGGAAGATCCGCCACTAGGGGTTTTGGAAGTTCTCAGTCCCATTTCTGGATGTTGGGAATGGGTTCAATAGCTTTGGTCACAGGCCACGTGAACATGCCAACTGTAACTAGAGTTTAGTCCTTGTTACCTTACACAGCAGATTAGACGAGGCCTTCAAAGTTATGAGCAAAATCAAATCGAAAGGAGGGAGAAGAAAAACCAGGCAACTTCTTTACGGTATCCCTTCGGGGATACCTAATTAATAACTGGGCTTCCAACTTACAACCACAACTGTGTAATACTTTTTGCTCTCAAACTTGTGGAAACTACGACCTCTGACACTTCAACTGACTTACTTTCATTACTTGCTCTAACTGGCCGGAGACCTGAATATAGCATGCTAGTTTATGAAGCTAAGCACACACAAACAAATGGTTAAGAAAGGTATTACACTTAAGCTTTTGTGGATTTCCTCTCACATAGGCCTCCAGAAGAATAAAGTTGATAGCTAAGAAAGCATTAAATAAGGAAAAAGTCAAATATAATTTTGATTTCTCAAACAGAAGTTTAAAAAAAAATATTAAAGTAGCAAACGAGCCTGAAGAACCGCACAAATAGGAACCACCAGATCAACTGTCCGTCAAAATGAAATGTGTCAAAGTTTAACATATTTAAGAAGTAACCAGGTCGGTAGACTATATTATGTTATTGCTAGACTAACGCTAGGCTATAAGTATCTCTGGCAATACGCTTTGTATGGAGATGCTAATGACAATATGCAGACAAGGTCATGCACTGGAACACTATCTTAAGAGTGTGCAAACATCCAACACCTCACACACCTCCATGCACACCCTATAGGATATGCAAAACTTTATTCTTAATAATAAAATAACTGAAATCTTGAGACTATACCTACATTTTTACGTCTATAAGGTGAATGACTATTGTTTAAGTGGTAATAAGATACTTAAATGTTTGAAATTAACTCCATGTTGTATTGTTCATTAGATATATGAAAAATTGAATTCGAAATTAATGTATTTTGTGATGTAACTATATTCAATGGGGTCGGGTAAAGACCCTTTTTGACCTCTAATCTTTTTTCTTTGAGCTATCGCTCATAAGAGCAGCATGGGGTGCACAAACTAGCAGCTCAGACGGCACAACAAATACTGGGGCCAGGGCAGAGAATGCCTTGAGTACACTGAACAAAGAACTAAGTCAGCTATCAGGACAAGGGCAGAAAGGACTGAATGGATCTCTGTAGTGTCCACAGGATCCACTTGGTAGCTGTGCAGAGTCCTCGCCGGTGTTCACAGCAAAGCCAAGACCAACCTCATCCTCTGAACTCTTAGTAAAGACTTATCCTTCAAGCACGAACTAAATTATGTTCCAAAAAATTCTCCAAGGTCATTACCGAGGCTGGATAGTTAGGAGTCAATGCCTCGTCTTAAGCTGTGCACTGAGGTACTGGCCCTAAGGAGTATCGTACTGCCAACCCGCTCTCATATTGTTGAGGAGTTCAATTCGCACTAAATCTTTCAACAGTCTATGTAAATGACTTTGATTTCGGCTGCCTTGGTTTGGTCCTGCTGATGTAGTGTAACCACTGCTGACATCACTTATTGTCTGGAGTTACTACTATTCTTTAAAGTCGAAGGAGACGCCATAGACAGCTCTGGGCATGTACAAAGACTGGCAACATGATAGCCTAGAGACAGCATCAGGATCAAGCCAAGTAGAGCAGCAGGACATCTGGGCAAGTTATTTGAATGCACACACAGGAGGCCTACATCCGATCTGCTTACAAAGACGAACGTAAGGCACAGGCCAAGGAGGGCATGTACACTTGTCACTCATGACCAGACACATAGGCAACAGTCCAGAGGAAGGACCCGTATCTGAACGCCAAACGACACAGGAAGCCTCGGACGATGAGCAAAGAGCTCCTCCCCCCTCCTCTTCCTCACAAAAGTTGCTACATATGCCAGGAGAGCACAGAACCCAAAACAGGCAGCGCAATTCTAGCTCCTCATGGTAGATATCCAGCTCTCCAGACTCAACCGTGAGGCTTTCAAAAGTATGGAAGACACCCGTGCAAAGCCATACCTCTAAGAGATGAAGACATAGCAAACATAGTAGGGAAGAACTAACTGAAGAGTAGATCAGGCAGCCATACTCCAGCCTGGAACGACACATGGCTGCATACAGATGGAGTACTGCCCACCAATCCACACCCCAGATATGGTGGAAGCACCTTAAGTGGCCTCAGAATCCACAGAGCTGTATATGAGAGGCCCACAATCATATAGTACCCCTTTTCCTCGCAAAGTCACTTGCTACTAACAGGAAGAATCACACCATGAATTAGAACACGTAGAGCAGGCTGCTGAACCTGGGACAGAGTAAAATGAACAGACACCTCCAATTACAAACATCCCACTGTGATATCTATCCACTGCCACCTTAAGTCTGTGACAGGCCACCCCAGGTGTAGACGTCGTGCAGTACACAGCACCAGAAATAGTTCCTGGAAGCACGTTAGCCCAACAAATACATACTAGAGCGCTTAAAAGGCTAGAAAAGTTTGCTTCGAACATAAACCACAAGAAAATTTCACTAGATTTGATCTTCACTAACCACGAGGAACTCAAAGAACCACAAGTAAAATATACTCTCATTACAGCATAAGTAAAAATTCAGAGTTAGAAAACTTTAGAAATATACGAGAAGGAATGTTTAGTAAATTTAACTTCTAGAGTCAGACAATGGACTGGGAGAGAATAAAGAACATACCCTGGGAAGTACTATAAACATTAAACCACCATCAGTGCTTCAAGCTGAACACAGAAGCATGTAAGGTCTGTATAAAATGCATACCACTGAGAAAGTCTAAATATATACCTTTGAAGAGTTTGAAGAAGAGTTTCGAGAGTATCTACTCTCTGAGCCCGGCCATATAGAAAGCAAAGAATGCACATAAAAATGCATACCGAACTTAAAAATAACGTGAATTTTACAACGACGGAAAGATAACAGTCACCGACAGTTAACATAAAACAAAAACTCAATCTTTCGTAACAGATAGACGAGGCACAGAGGGAACAAAAATCCCACCAGTATATTGCAAGAAACTCCAAATATTTCTACACACGTTTGCGCTGTACGATTCCTACGGGTTTAGCTTCCTTCCATAATATATGTTCTACACATGTAAACTTCAAACTGAGAACAGGAGGCTCATGCGGTACCATGACAACGAAAAAAAAATGAACTAAATTTTAAAAGACCAATATGAGTCAAAGTTCATCAATCAACTAAAGTAAGGCAGTGTGGAGAAGGCAGAACAAAATATCTGTGAAAGCCACGCACTGTATAACTGATGTTAGTATTAATACCCTGGAATTCAAGAAGCTGAATAACGCCAGCCTTCACAACTACAGTGAGCTTCAACTCCAAGGCTGAGGAACTGATTACTTCATCTTCTTGTATATAGTTCTACTGTCTTCCAATATGTCCTTGAATTGTACTGATAAAGCCACTGGAGGGCGAAACGTCTACAATAAAGACACCCAGATGTTGCACATTTAAGTTTTTTGTCTGTATTGTATACCATTCATTTACAACATAGTAGCACCTTTCCATAACACACATTAGAGCGCTCAAACATCATACGTCTTTAAAAAGGTGAGGAGTTGCCAATTCACAAACTTTAAAGAACAGAAAAACAAACCTGAATCGATTTAAAGCGAAAATCTGAAGCATGTCAAAACTAACAAACATTATGACAATTATGAAGGTAATGGAAGACAACCAGATCTGGTACCTGTATACACTGATGTCACAGATATTCAACAAATTCTATAACAATTACACAAATTGAGGGTGAAAGGTATAATGAAGCAAGCAAGCAAATATTCAACTATAACAAACAGAATACAGCAAAATCTAGAATTAGAAAGTCTACAACTCAGTCCTGACGTCTTTAGTGTTTCTCAGGACAATTTTGGATGTTTCTCAAGCGGATGATACATAAACACACATACCAGTTTCGTATCGTTACAAAAAAAATGAAAATCACTGGTACAAAATGAAAAAATGCACGAAGATATAAGCAGTCTTCCAGTGGACAGATGGTGGTGGTGGTGGTGGTAGAAGAGGGTGGTGGTGGTAGAGTAGAAGAGGGTGGTGGTGGTAGTAGTAGAAGAGGGTGGTGGTGGTAGTAGTAGAAGAGGGTGGTGGTGGTAGTAGTAGAAGAGGGTGGTGGTGGTAGTAGTAGTAGAGGGTGGTGGTGGTAGTAGTAGTAGTAGAGGGTGGTGGTGGTGGTAGTAGTAGTAGTAGAGGGTGGTGGTGGTGGTAGTAGTAGTAGTAGAGGGTGGTGGTGGTAGTAGTAGTAGTAGTAGAGGGTGGTGGTGGTAGTAGTAGTAGTAGAGGGTGGTGGTGGTGGTAGTAGTAGTAGAGGGTGGTGGTGGTGGTAGTAGTAGTAGAGGGTGGTGGTGGTGGTAGTAGTAGTAGAGGGTGGTGGTGGTGGTAGTAGTAGTAGAGGGTGGTGGTGGTGGTAGTAGTAGTAGAAGAGGGTGGTGGTGGTGGTAGTAGTAGTAGTAGAAGAGGGTGGTGGTGGTGGTAGTAGTAGTAGAAGAGGGTGGTGGTGGTGGTAGTAGTAGTAGAGGGTGGTGGTAGTAGTCGTAGTAGTACCTTTGATATACCTTTGAAGAGTTTGGAGAGTATCTACTCTCTGAGTCCGGCCATGGGCCAGGCTCGTCTGGTGCTTGCCTGGTCAACCAGGCTGTTGCTGCTGGAGGCCTGCTGCCCCACATATCCATCACAGCCTGGTTGATCTGGCACCCGATGAAGATACTTGTCCAGTTTCCTCTTGAAGGCTTCTACACTGGTTCCAGCGATGTTTCGGATATCTTCTGGTAAGATGTTGAATAGTCTGGGACCCCGGATGTTAATACAGTGCTCCCGTATTATCCCCACCGCACCCCTGCTCCTCACTGGGTTTATTTTACACTTTCTCTCATATCTCTCACTCCAGTATGTGAGGACGTGTCTAGTGTACTCTCTGTGGAGACTTTTCTACTGTGCTTCCGTTCTTAGCTACCTGAGATTGGATGATGGTTTCCCTCGACTACGAGCAGCTATATCTCCAACTTAAGGCGGAATTAACGGAAGCTAGAAGAGAAATTCAACGATTGAAGGGTATATGCAAGGATTATCCCCGGAACAATGTCGCCGATGATCAGACCAACGAATGGATGCTAGTCGAATCTTAAGGGACGAAGCTGAAGTTGAAGAAGCTCCAGGAGACTGCTGTGAAAACCAGCAACTCTTTTTCCTTGTTATCAGACGAATGTGAAGACATTCCAGCGAAGACCATCTCTACAAAGACCGTCGAGAACGTCATGCACACCGCCAGTCGATGTAAGAACATTGTTTTAGTTGGGGATAGTCAGATTAAGTTTATGGATAGGGAATTTTGTCTTAAGGATAGGAATAGGAGGCAGAGGGTGTGTTATCCTGGGGCTGGGATGAAGGATATTGTTAGCCGTCTGGACGACATCATGAGAGGTAATGGGAGCAATCCTATTATCTGTCTCAGTGCTGGAGGCAACGATGTTGGCAGACGTAGGAGTGAGGAGCTGATTAGCAGCTATAGGTCAGCAATATACAGAATTAGGAAGAAGGGTGGGAACCCTGTCATATGTGGTATTTTGCCAAGGAGAGGAGTTGAATGAATGGTTGTCCAGGGCAATTGGTGTCAATTGCTGGCTGGACAAATACTGTAAGGAAAATGCAGTAACATTCATTGACAACTGGGACCTCTTCTATGGCGGAAATGACATGTATGCCAGGGATGGGGTTCACTTACCTAGGTCTGGGGTGGGGCACTGGCAACTGCAGTGGAGGGAGCTGTTAGGGCTTTAAACTAGAAAAAGTTAGTGGTATGGTTATGGGGAAAACAGTGAAGTCCCAGTGTAGTAATGTTATAAATTCTAGGGAACTAGTAATAGGCAGAATAAGGTGGGTATTGGAAAGCCAGTGGCACTAGGTGACAAGGACAGTAATAAGTATAGTGGAAAACAGAAATGAGCAGGAAGGTAAAGAGAAAGGAGGGTCTTTAAATGTATATTACACCAATAGTCGTAGTGCTAGGAATAAGATGGACGAGTTGAGATTAGTTGCAAGTACGGGTAATACTGATGTTTTGCAATAACTGAGACATGGTTTAATATGAAAAATCGGGACATGCCTGCCGAATGTCACATTCAGGGTTTTAAATTGTTCCAAGTAGACAGAAGTATCGGGAAGGGGGTGGGGTTGCACTCTATGTCCGTGATCATTTAAATTGTTGCATAAAAACGGGCATAAAGTCTGAAATAACACATACAGAGTCTGTCTGGATAGAATTTTCAGAGGGGTGTGAAAAATTGATTTTAGGCGTGATTTACCGTCCTCCAAACTTAGATAGGGAACAAGTGAGACTACTTTGGGAGGAAATTGTTAAGGCCACAAGGCACGATAATGTAGTAATTCTAGGGGACTTTAACTTTAGTCAGATTGATTGGAATTTCTTGACAGGGAATTTAGAATCTAACGACTTTTTAGAAGTAGTTCAGGATTGCTTTTTGAAGCAGTTTGTAACAGAACCTACAAGGGGGAAAAAACCTACTTGACTTGGTTCTGGCAAGCAAGGAAACCCTTGTTAATAATTTAGAAATTACAGAGGAACTCGGCTCAAGCGACCACAAGTCAATTACCTTTAGCATTGAATGGATGTATGATAGTAGGGATAATTCAGTAACGGTCCCAGATTTTCGCTTAGCAGATTATAATGGACTTAGAGAACACTCATCAACTGTGGACTGGGGTGACGAAGAGAGGTATCAATATGACAGTTTTCTTAACACTATACAGGCTGCCCAAAGAACATTTATCCCGTATAAAGAAATTAGATCAAGTAGAAATGACCCAAAATGCATGAATAATAGGCTCAAGTATCTTTTAGAGCAGAAGAAAGGAATTTATAGGCGCATAAAAAGAGGTGAAGATCATCTTATAAATCAGTATACTGACATTAAGAGGGACGTTAAAAAGGGGATAAGAAAAGCTAAACGGGACTATGAAATTAAAGTTGCTAGGGATTCAAAAACTAACCCAAAAAGTTTTTTCCAGGTTTATAGAACAAAAGTTAGGGATAAGATAGGTCCCCTTAAAAATAACTCTGGGCATCTTACTGACAAGGAGAATGATATGTGCTCTATTTTTAATAATTATTTTCTCTCGGTTTTCACACAGGAAGACACTAATAATATCCCAGTAATTAATTTCTGCAGAGGCCCAGAAGAAGATAAATTATGTAATATCACAGTCACTAGCGAAATGGTTATGAAACAACTAGACGGACTGAAACAAAATAAATCGCCGGGTCCTGATGAGCTTTTTGCAAGGGTTCTTAAGGAATGCAAAATGGAACTCTGTGAACCATTATCTAACATTTTTAATTTATCTCTTCAAACAGGTGTAGTGTCTGATATGTGGAAGATGGCTAATGTAATTCCTATTTTTAAAGCAGGGGACAAGTCACTACCGTCAAATTACCGCCCAATAAGCCTGACCTCAATTGTAGGCAAATTACTAGATGGAAATAAATGGTATAAAATACCGACACAATGGAAAAATAAACACATAAGCAGTATAATGTGATCCTTTATTGACAACGTTTCGCCCATGCAGTGGGCTTTATCGAGTCACAGACAGATCTACCTGGAAAATGAGTAACATGAAGATATATATAGGGTATAGTCAGGTGGAGAATGCTGGGTCAGGTGGAGAAAGCTGCATGTGACAGTCTTAAAAGTAGTGTGATAGTTAAAAACATTGTGTGACTTAAAGGACCTGCAGTGTTCCATACTTGAGTTCTAGGTGGGAGAGCGTTGAAGAAGTTTCTTGGCAATAGGTTCAGCTATGTTGTAGAAGCCGTTGTTCTGGTTGAAGTTGTTGGATATACAGATAAGTGATGATTCCAGGATTCTTCGGTACTGAGTGTTGTCTTCTCTGGCGATGAGTCTTGCGTTTCTGTAGTTGATTAAATGGTTGTGTAAATTTCGGTGTTGAACACAGGCATTTCTTGAGTCGTCAGATCTGCCTGCGTACTGGTGTTCTGAAATGCGTGTTTGGAAGTCTCTGGATGTTTCGCCAACGTATAATTTGCTGCAGCCATTACAAGGGATTGTGTATACCCCTGCCGTGGATTGAAGCTACATAGTCCTTCCCACCAACTCCATTTCCAAACACGTTCCCAACATTTTTTCTAAGACCTCATTCCGAGTATCCACCTCCACATCCACCACCATCAAGGACATTACCAGTAACAGACAAGCGATTTGAAGAGTGCCACCATCGGCATTATTTCCCTTGTTTTGAAAGTTCTCAATACCCACCCCGTCATCTTCCTGGCTGTTGTGATCTTTGTCTTGTTATGGTCTTTAAAAGACAGATCAGCAGACATAATTATTCCCAAGTCCTTGGTGGTGGTGGTGGTAGTAGTAGTAGAGGGTGGTGGTGGTAGTAGTAGTAGTAGTAGTAGAGGGTGGTGGTGGTAGTAGTAGTAGTAGTAGTAGAGGGTGGTGGTGGTGGTAGTAGTAGTAGTAGTAGAGGGTGGTGGTGGTGGTAGTAGTAGTAGTAGTAGTAGAGGGTGGTGGTGGTAGTAGTAGTAGTAGTAGTAGAGAGTGGTGGTGGTAGTAGTAGTAGTAGTAGTAGAGGGTGGTGGTGGTAGTAGTAGTAGTAGTAGTAGAGGGTGGTGGTGGTAGTAGTAGTAGTAGTAGAGGGTAGTGGTGGTAGTAGTAGTAGTAGTAGAGGGTAGTGGTGGTAGTAGTAGTAGTAGTAGAGGGTAGTGGTGGTAGTAGTAGTAGTAGTAGAGGTAGTGGTGGTAGTAGTAGTAGTAGTAGTAGAGGTAGTGGTGGTAGTAGTAGTAGTAGTAGTGAGGGTGGTGGTGGTAGTAGTAGTAGTAGTAGTAGTAGTGAAGGAATGGTGGTGGTAGTAGTAGTAGTAGTAGTAGTAGAGGGTGGTGGTGGTGGTGGTAGTAGTAGTAGTAGTAGTAGGTGGTGGTGGTAGTAGTAGTAGTAGTAGTAGTAGTAGAGAGTGGTGGTGGTGGTAGTAGTAGTAGAGAGTGGTGGTGGTGGTAGTAGTAGTAGAGGTGGTATTGGTAGTAGTAGTAGAGGGTGGTGGTGGTGGTAGTAGTAGTAGGGGTGGTGGTGGTGGTAGTAGTAGAGGGTGGTGGTGGTGGTAGTAGTAGTAGAGGGTGGTGGTGGTGGTAGTAGTAGTAGAGGGGTGGTGGTGGTAGTAGTAGTAGAGGGTGGTGGTGGTGGTAGTAGTAGTAGAGGGTGGTGGTGGTGTTGGTAGTAGTAGAGGGTGGTGGTGGTGGTAGTAGTAGTAGAGGGTGGTGGTGGTGGTGGTGGTGGTAGTAGTAGTAGAGGGTGGTGGTGGTGGTGGTGGTGGTAGTAGTAGTAGAGGGTGGTGGTAGTAGTAGTAGATGATGGTGGTAGTAGTAGTAGATGATGGTGGTAGTAGTAGTAGTAGATGATGGTGGTAGTAGTAGTAGTAGATGATGGTGGTAGTAGTAGTAGTAGATGATGGTGGTAGTAGTAGTAGTAGATGATGGTGGTAGTAGTAGTAGTAGTAGATGATGGTAGTAGTAGTAGTAGATGATGGTGGTAGTAGTAGTAGTAGTAGATGATGATGGTAGTAGTAGTAGTAGATGATGGTGGTAGTAGTAGATGATGGTGGTGGTAATGGTTGCGGTGGTCGCGAGTACACAATAAGTGTGAGGGGCACAAGACTGTTCAACAGCCTTCCAGCATACATAAGGGAAATTGCCAATAGACCCCTGGCTGTCTTCTAAAGGGAGCTGGACAGGCACCCAAGTCAGCCACTGACCAGCCGGGCCCAAGTCAGACACTGACCAGCCGGGCCCAAGTCAGCCACTGACCAGCCGGGCCCAAGTCAGCCACTGACCAGCCGGGCCCAAGTCAGCCACTGACCAGCCGGGCCCAAGTCAGCCACTGACCAGCCGGGCCCAAGTCAGCCACTGACCAGCCGGGCCCAAGTCAGCCACTGACCAGCCGGGCCCAAGTCAGCCACTGACCAGCCGGGCCCAAGTCAGCCACTGACCAGCCGGGCCCAAGTCAGCCACTGACCAGCCGGGCCCAAGTCAGCCACTGACCAGCCGGGCCCAAGTCAGCCACTGACCAGCCGGGCCCAAGTCAGCCACTGACCAGCCGGGCCCAAGTCAGCCACTGACCAGCCGGGCCCAAGTCAGCCACTGACCAGCCGGGCCCAAGTCAGCCACTGACCAGCCGGGCCCAAGTCAGCCACTGACCAGCCGGGCCCAAGTCAGCCACTGACCAGCCGGGCCCAGTCAGCCACTGACCAGCCGGGCCCAAGTCAGCCACTGACCAGCCGGGCCCAAGTCAGCCACTGACCAGCCGGGCCCAAGTCAGCCACTGACCAGCCGGGCCCAAGTCAGCCACTGACCAGCCGGGCCCAAGTCAGCCACTGACCAGCCGGGCCCAAGTCAGCCACTGACCAGCCGGGCCCAAGTCAGCCACTGACCAGCCGGGCCCAAGTCAGCCACTGACCAGCCGGGCCCAAGTCAGCCACTGACCAGCCGGGCCCAAGTCAGCCACTGACCAGCCGGGCCCAAGTCAGCCACTGACCAGCCGGGCCCAAGTCAGCCACTGACCAGCCGGGCCCAAGTCAGCAACTGACCAGCCGGGCCCAAGTCAGCAACTGACCAGCCGGGCCCAAGTCAGCAACTGACCAGCCGGGCCCAAGTCAGCAACTGACCAGCCGGGCCCAAGTCAGCAACTGACCAGCCGGGCCCAAGTCAGCAACTGACCAGCCGGGCCCAAGTCAGCAACTGACCAGCCGGGCCCAAGTCAGCAACTGACCAGCCGGGCCCAAGTCAGCAACTGACCAGCCGGGCCCAAGTCAGCAACTGACCAGCCGGGCCCAAGTCAGCAACTGACCAGCCGGGCCCAAGTCAGCAACTGACCAGCCGGGCCCAAGTCAGCAACTGACCAGCCGGGCCCAAGTCAGCAACTGACCAGCCGGGCCCAAGTCAGCAACTGACCAGCCGGGCCCAAGTCAGCAACTGACCAGCCGGGCCCAAGTCAGCAACTGACCAGCCGGGCCCAAGTCAGCAACTGACCAGCCGGGCCCAAGTCAGCAACTGACCAGCCGGGCCCAAGTCAGCAACTGACCAGCCGGGCTGTGGTTCGGAAGTTGGATTGTGCGCGGCCGGCAGTAACAGCCTGATTGATCAGGCCCTGATCCACCGGCCTGGTCAGAGAGCCATAGGGGCGCTGACCCCCGGAACACCCTACAGGTAATGGACGGTTGCGGTGGTAGTGGACGGTTGCGGTGGTAGTGGACGGTTGCGGTGGTAGTGGACGGTTGCGGTGGTAGTGGACGGTTGCGGTGGTAGTGGACGGTTGCGGTGGTAGTGGACGGTTGCGGTGGTAGTGGACGGTTGCGGTGGTAGTGGACGGTTGCGGTGGTAGTGGACGGTTGCGGTGGTAGTGGATGGGTGTTGGTGTCAACTATATAGGACATTTGAGAACAGTGGGCGTGTACGTGACAGTATAAGTGGGCGGTGTTGTAGTATGGTGTCAGTTACAGTGGTGGGCGTGCTGCTGCTGCAGCAGCAGCAGCAGCAGCAGCAGGTGTCCTCTGACAGCAGCAGCACAGTTTAAAACAGCTAAAACTGAATAAAATAACTGAAGTGCGCGTCAACCATAACAAAAGACACTTAACAGTTCACTACACCAATCTTCCCCTGCAATGTCAGGTCGGGAGCATTGACTGGAAGGTGTCAGTGCCACAGTCAAGGTGAAGATACCATGATAAAGTGCCAAGTGAACTTGAGGTGCTGACTGGGAACCTATTGACGTGCTGGAAATTTCTTGCCGTATACCACCACCACATTATCCTTTATTATGGTGGTTATACTCTCAACACTGCCACCATGGTAGTGACCATGGTACCATCAAGGTGCCACCTACAACATATAAGTCGGAATAGGCGTAGAGAGAGAAGCGGTGAAAGCGAGGTAGACAGGTACAGTAGTTAGGTAGGGTGAGGGTGGCCATGAGCACAGCTGAGAGTGACAAGTGTAGCGGTGGGTGGCTACATGGCAACCATCTTCAGGCTGAGTGTACAGGCTGAGAGTACAGGCTGAGAGTACAGGCTGAGAGTACAGGCTGAGAGTACAGGCTGAGAGTACAGGCTGAGTGTACAGGCTGAGAGTACAGGCTGAGTGTACAGGCTGAGTGTACAGGCTGAGAGTACAGGCTGAGAGTACAGGCTGAGAGTACAGGCTGAGAGTACAGGCTGAGAGTACAGGCTGAGAGTACAGGCTGAGAGTACAGGCTGAGAGTACAGGCTGAGAGTACAGGCTGAGAGTACAGGCTGAGTGTACAGGCTGAGAGTACAGGCTGAGAGTACAGGCTGAGAGTACAGGCTGAGTGTACAGGCTGAGTGTACAGGCTGAGTGTGCAGGCTGAGTGTACAGACAGCCTCAGGCACAGGCTCTATCACTGTACACAGGTACACAACAGTTAGGCACACATCAAGACACTTGTGGTGTCCTCACCACCGTTGCTTGCCACCATTGCTTGACGCTGTAGTACACTAACACTGCAAGGTAGCAATGTTGCAGTGGAACCCCCCGGGCAGGCCACCGTAATAAGCAGGCAACACAGTGTATACATCAGGCAACCATCACGTAATGTCATTGATTTCAAGCTAAAGGAGCTTCTCAGGAATATTACACTTTTAAAGTAGCTGTAAAGCCAGACAATGAGCGGGAAACCTAACCTAACTACCCACCACCGCCACAATTATAATACTTACAGTCTAAATGTTTCTTCTTTGGGCCAATAACTTCCTCTGTTGTGGCCTTACACACAGACTTGGCCAGTCCCTGGCCGGCTAGACTGTAGCGAGCTGCAGTAAGTCTGTCATTGATGGACTGTCCGGCCATCTTGGTGATACTAGCGTGATGAGGGTAGTACAAGTGGTCCCAGGAGTAAGTAGTAGCGAGAGTAGGAAAGCACTAGAGCACTGAGGGTCGTCAAGTGACCCACCCTCACACACTCTTACACACTACTGAGCCAAGATGGCGAGTGTTGTGACGTCACACCCACCACCACCGATCAAATTAGCAACTGTAATATCACAACAACAATATATTTACCTTTAATACATAATTATTTAGGCACTAATATATAATATATTATTGAATAGGATAACAAAAAAGTATTTTGGACTAATGTTTATAATTTAGAATTTATACAAAGATGACAAAAAAACATTGTCTGAACTTTAAAAATTTTTAATTCTTAGAAGAGAAGCGATCAATTCATAATGATTTTCTAGGATACATCTCTAAACAATTTTAATTCATCTATATAGAATATAGACTGACTCCATAGCTATTTTTGTTATTGCTAACTCAAATGAAATTATTTGTAGTAAGTTAATAGTGAGTTAGTAGAGTTAGTAAGTAATAGTAGTTATGTAGTGAGTTAGAGTATTAATGAGTGAGTTAAGTGTAGTAAGTTATGTAGTGAGTTAAGTGTAGTAAGTTAAGTGTAGTGAGTTAAGTGTAGTGAGTTAGTGTAGTGAGTTAAGTGTAGTGAGTTAGTGCAGTGAGTTAAGGTAGTGAGTTAAGTTTAGTGAGTTAAGTGTAGTGTTAGTGTAGTGAGTTATGTAGTGAGTTAATGAGTGGTTAGTAGAGTTAAGTGTAGTGAGTTAAGTGTAGTGAGTTAGTGTAGTAGTTATGTAGTGAGTTAAGTGTAGTAAGTTAAGTGTAGTAGTTAAGTGTAGTGAGTTAAGTGAGTGAGTTAGTGTAGTGAGTTGTGTAGTGAGTTAGGTAGTGAGTTAGCAGAGTGAGAGTTAGTGTAGTGAGTTAAGTGTAGTGAGTTAAGTGTAGTGAGTTAGTGTAGTGAGTTAAGTGTAGTGAGTTATGTAGTGAGTTAGTGCAGTGAGTTAGTGTAGTGAGTTAGAGTTAGTGAGGTTAAGTGTAGTGAGTTAAGTGTAGTGAGTTAGGTAGTAAGTTAAGTGTAGTGAGTTATGTAGTGAGTTAAGTGTAGTAAGAGTTAAGTGTAGTGAGTTAAGTGTAGTGAGTTAAGTGTAGTGAGTTATGTAGTGAGTTAGGTGTAGTGAGTTAAGTGTAGTGAGTTAGTGTAGTGAGTTAAGTGCAGTGAGTTAATGTAGTGAGTTAAGTGTAGTGAGTTAAGTGTAGTGAGTTATGCAGTGAGTTAATGTAGTGAGTTAGTGTAGTGAGTTAAGTGTAGTAAGTTAAGTGTAGTGAGTTAAGTGTAGTGAGTTAAGTGTAGTGAGTTAAGTGCAGTGAGTTAAGTGTAGTGAGTTATGCAGTGAATTAAGTGTAGTAAGTTAGTAGTGAGTTAAGTGTAGTGAGTTAAGTGTAGTAAGTTAAGTGTAGTGAGTTGATGTAGTGAGTTAAGTGCAGTGAGTTAAGTGCAGTGAGTTAGTGTAGTGAGTTAAGTGTAGTAAGTTAAGGTAGTAAGTTAAGTGTAGTGAGTTAGTGCAGTGAGTTATGCAGTGAGTTAGGTGTAGTGAATTAGTGCAGTGAGTTAAGTGTAGTGAGTTAAGTGCAGTGAGTTAAGTTAGTGAGTTAAGTGCAGTGAGTTAAGTGTAGTGAGTTAAGTGCAGTGAGTTAAGTAGTGAGTTAAGTGTATGATATCTTAAGCAACACGGATCTAAACCTACGTCTAGAAAGCAATTAACACTGTGGCACTCGAGTTATGCTCAAGGCATATTCCTTAAGGAAAGGAAGATAACATGTAAACTAGAAAGAGAAAAGAGCTCCTATACAGGCGAAGGCGAAGAATAACAGAGCAGCTAAAAGAGACCAATATATCTGTAATACGAAGGGAGGCACTAGTCAGAGTTTTTAGTTAGTTTAATATCTTTATTATGCACCCCATACCCACCCTGTGGGCGATAGTCAAAAGATTACAGAGGTACATAATGGGTCCAGGGACTGGGCCCCAAAGTTTTGATAGCTGAGCAAGTTACAAAGGTAATGAACTCAGGTAGATCTGGTCACAAGCATGACAAGTTACAAAGGTATTTACAGATTACAGAGGTACATAATGGATTCAGAGACTGGGCCCCAAAGTTTTGATAGCTGAACAAGGTACAAAGGTAATGAACTCACAAGTTTCAACAGTAATGAATCATGTAAGTAAATTTACTTACTTACGTTTATACATGGTTACAATCATGAACAAATTATAAAGTAATGAGCAATTCACACTAGTGATATATTATATATATATATATATATATATATATATATATATATATATATATATATATATATATATATTACACCCAGGATAACCAAAGAAAGTCATTGTTAAACTTAATGTTTATAATTCTAGAAGATTTATACTAGATGCAATTAATATTGTTCTAGTATATACATTACAACAATTTTAATTGCATCTAGTATAAAGAGAGAACTTGGGAGAACTTGGAGCCACATCGGGGCCAAGAAACTTGGAGGGCTAAGATGATGGAGGTGGTACTGGAAAACTTCATGTACAAACATGTAAGGGACACTATCAGAGAGAGAGGAGAGGATGAACCAGCGAGACTGGACCTAATATTCACCTTGAGTAGTGCAGATATTGAGGACATCACATATGAAAGACCCCTAGGGGCCAGTGATCATGTGGTTTTAAGTTTTGAGTACACAGTAGAGTTACAAGTGGAGGGGGAAGCAAGAAGGGCTGGACGAATGAAGCCAAACTACAAGAAAGGGGACTACGTGGGCATGAAGAACTCCCTGATCGGCGTTCAGTGGGACAGAGAACTAGCAGGGAAGTCAGTAAACGAGATGATGGAATATGTGACAACAATATGCAAGGAAGCTGGAGGAGAGGTTTGTACCCATGGGTAACAGGAATAATGAAAAAGCCAGGATGAGCCCATGGTTCGCCCAAAGGTGCAGGGAGGCCAAAACCAAGTGTGCTACGGAATGGAAGAAGTATAAAAGGTAAAGGACCCCTAGAGCCAGAAATGAATATGCACAGGTAAAAAGGGAAGTCCAACGACAATATGAAAATGACATTGCAGCGAAAGCCAAATCTGACCCAAAGATGTTGTACAGCCACATCAGGAGGACAACAACAGTCAAGGACCAGGTGATCAGGATAAGGAAGGAAGGAGAGATCACAAGAAACAACCACACAGTATGTGAGGAACTCAACATGAGATTCAAAGAAGTGTCCACAGAGGAGACAGAAGGGACTCCAGAAAGACAGAGAGGTGGGGTACACCACCAAGTGTTGGACACAATACATGCAATCGAGGAAGAAGTGAAGAGGCTGCTCAGTGAGCTAGATACCTCAAAGGTGATGGGGCCGGACATCTCTCCATGGGTTCTGAGAGAGGGAGCAGAGGTGCTATGTGTACCCCTAACAACAATATTCAACACATCTATCGAAACAGGGAGATTACCTGAGGTATGGAAGACAGCAAATGTAGACCCAATTTTTAAAAAAAGAGACAGACATGAAGCACTAAACTACAGACCAGTGTCACTGACATGTATAGTATGCAAAGTCATGGAGAAGATTATCAGGAGAAGAGTGGTGGAACACCTAGAAAGGAATGAGCTTATCAACGACAGCCAACACGGTTTCAGGGATGGGAAATCCTGTGTCACAAACCTACTGGAGTTCTATGACAGGGTAACAGCAGTAAGACAAGAGAGAGAGAGAGAGAGAGAGAGAGAGAGAGAGAGAGAGAGAGAGAGAGAGAGAGAGAGAGAGAGAGAGAGAGAGAGAGAGAGAGGGTGGGTAGATTGCGTTTTCTTGGACTGTAAGAAGGCGTTTGACACAGTTCCACAAAAGAGATTAGTGCAAAAGCTGGAGGACCAGGCAGGAATAGCAGGGAAGGCACTCCAATAGATCAGGGAATACCTGTCAGGAAGACAGCAGCGAGTCATGGTACGTGGCGAGGTGTCAGAGTGGGCGCCTGTGACGAGTGAGGTTCCACAGGGGTCGACCCTAGGACCAGTGCTGTTTCTGGTATTTGCGAACAACATGACAGAAGGAATAGACTCCGAAGTGTCCCTGTTTGCAGATGATGTGAAGTTGATGAGAAGAATTCAATCGGACGAGGACTAGGCAGAACTACAAAGGAATCTGGACAGGCCGGAAGCCTGGTCCAGCAATTGGCTCCTGGAGTTCAACCCCACCAAGTGTAAAGTCATGAAGATTGGGGAAGGGCAAAGAAGACCGCAGATGAAGTACAGTCTAGGGGGCCAGAGGCTACAAACCTCACTCAAGAAAAAAGATCTTGTGGTGAGTATAACACCAGGACATCTCATGAGGCGCACATCAACCAAATAACTGCTGCATTTCGACATCTTAATAAGGAATCGTTCAGGACCCTGTACACTGTGTACGTTATTCCATATTGGAGTATGCAGCACCAGTTTGGAACCCACATCTAGCCAAGCACGTAAAGATTTTAGATTTTGCCACCGAAGTGGCTAGTTTATTGTGCACCCCATATCCATCCTGTGGACGGTAGCGCAAGAGCATATGGATACACAAAAGGCCTACGAACTAGGCTCCAAAAGGGTTAACAATTGTACATATGGATTTATATCTACAGTTCACTTATCTGTTACAAGCAAATTTAGGGAATTTGCTTAGTATATCTGGTATCTTATTTTCATTATTAAGATATCTTGACATGTCACATAGATTATTATACTGTCTATCTCTGTATTCCTAAATAAGTGGACAATTAAGCACATAGTGTTCAAGACAGTGACCATATGCCTGATCATCTGTGCGTCTCCCAAACTGCCAGAAGTACTTGTAAAGAAACTAGAGAAAGTGCAAAGGTTTACAACAAGACTAGTCCAGGAGCTAAGGGGTATGTCCTACGAGGAGAGGTTAAGGGAAATCGACCTGACGACACTGGAGGACAGGAGAGATAGAGGGGACATGATAAAGATATAAAATACTGAGAGGAATTGACCAGGTGGACAGAGACAGAATGTTCCAGAGATGGGACACAGCAACAAGGGGACACAGTTGGAAGTTGAAGACTCAGATGAATCACAGGGATGTTAGGAAGTATTTCTTCAGTCACAGAGTGGTCAGGAAGTGGAATAGTTTGGGAAGCGATGTAGTGGAGGCAGGATCCATTCATGGTATTAAGAAGAGGTATGATAAAGCTCATGACGCAGGGAGAGTGACCCAGTAGCGGCCAGTGAAGAGGCGGGGCCAGGAGCTATGACTCGACCCCTGCAACCACAACTAGGTGAGTACACACACACACACACACATGTGGCAATGCTTTATTTACAGGGAGCAAAGTCAGGGTATTTTTCCAGAATGGTCTGTGATATACCACTATGGATAAAATACTTTGACATTTCTTGAACATTTCTGAGTGAGTTGTCTCTGAATTCATTAATTTTATCGCACTCCAGTACATAATGACGCAGGGTGTGACAATAGTCCAACTGACAAAGTTTACATTTTGTTTGGTCTACATCTGGTGGTGGTGATTTAACCTGCCAAAGATACTTGTAACCCAGCCGGAGGCGGGCGGTGGTGACATCCAAGAGCCTGGTTATTTTGTTGGATGCACCATAGACATGTGGCTCCTCCTGCATGATAGAATGATGATAGATGGACTGACTGGTGTCAATCTCCCTGAGTCTTAAGTCATTAAAATTCAGTTGAAGTTCTTTTCGTATTAGCAAACATCGAACTTAAGCTAAAGGAATCTTACAGGAGTCAAGAAACGCGGGAAGAACTAAAAGCCATAAATGAAATTGAAAGAAACCCAAAATATTTATTTTCTTATGCCAAATCTAAGTCGAGAACAACATCCAGTATTGGTCCCCTACTTAGACGAGATGAGTCCTACACAGATGACAGCAAACTGGCATAGTGCCAGACAAGTGGAAAAGGGCAAATGTAATACCTATTTACAAGGCAGGTGACAGGTCCTTAGCTTCGAACTATAGACCAATAAGCCTTACCTCCATAGTTGGTAAATTTATGGAATTAATAATTGCCGAGGCAATTCGTAGCCATCTTGAATAGCATAAATTGATTAATGAATCTCAACACGGTTTTACTAAGGAGCGTTCCTGTCTTACGAATTTACTAACTTTTTTCACTAAGGTGTTTGAGGAGGTAGATCATGGTAATGAATATGATATTGTGTATATGGTCTTCAGTAAGGCTTTCGATAAAGTTCCACATCAGAGGCTATTGAGGAAACTTAAGGAAAACGTGAGGAAATTAAAATCTCATCGGAGTACAAAACTAATTCCAACCACACAATAGAGCGAAAACTAATGTCAAAGACCTGGGAGTGATCATGTCAGAGGATCTCACCTTCAAGGACCATAACAAAGTAGTAATCACATCTGCTAGAAAAATGACAGGATGGATAAAAAGAACCTTCAAAACCAGGGATGCCAAGCCATGTTGACACTTTACAGATCGCTTGTTCTATCTAGGCTGGAATATTGCTGCACACTAACTGCACCTTTCAAGGCGGGTGAAATTGCTGACCTTGAAAATGTGCAGAGAACCTTCACGGCACGCATAAGTGCGATAAACCACCTCAACTACTGGGAACGCTTGAAGTTCCTAAACCTGTACTCCCTAGAACGCAGGCGGGAGAGATACCTTATTGTATACACGTGGAAAATTCTCGAGGGCTTAGTACCAAACTTGCACACGAGAGTCACTCCCTACGAAAGCAAAAGACTCGGCAGGCGATGTAACATCCCCCCAATGAAACGCAGGAGTGCCACTAACACGTTGAGGGACAACACAATAAGTGTCAGGGGTACAAGATTGTTCAACTGCCTCCCAGCATACATCAGGGGGATTACCAACAACCCCTGGCTGTCTTCAAGCAGGCACTGGACAGGCACCTAAAGTCGGTACCTAACCAGCCGGCTGTGGTTCGTACTTGGACTGCGTGCGGCCAGCAGTAACAGCCTGGTTCATCAGGCTCTGGTCCAACAGAGGCCTGTCACAGACCGGGCCGCAGGGCGTTGACCCTGGAATTTCTCTCAGGTAACTCCAGGTAAAAAAAAAAAAAAAAAAAAAAAAAAAAAAAAAAAAAAAAAAACTTAATGTATCAACCCTGAAAATTTGAGGTTCAGACAAACAAGAGCACAAACGATGCTATTATGCCATGTTGGGTTAAATCACGCACTGAATGAAAGAGAGTCCCACGTGAGGAATCTTCATTGATCTCGGAAAGTTTTATACAGTCGACCATGATTACAACCCCTGGCTGTCTTCAAAGGACTTAGCACCTAATGGTACTAACAAGGTGGGTCTACTTACTCTGCGCACTACACTGTTATCATGTCACATGAGCTTCACAGAGGCCCAGGGTGACGATTTTAGGTAAACATAAAACAATAGGAGGAATCTTTTCCTGTAGAGCATTTGACAAATAGGCAGGTCGAGATGCACTCACACAATGACTAACCCGTCAATTTGGATGGGGGTGCATTACATGTGGTAATAAACACGCACCGAATGAATCCCAGCTGGGAACTTCAGACCCAAGCTTTTATGTGACATGATTTGCTACATACACTATGTAGGGGCACCACTCAACACCTGAAGTCATACCTCAACAGAAGCCAATACGTGTACACAAATGGAGCGAACTCCACACAACAAATTACAGTCGGGTCCCTCAAGGAAGTGTCCTGGGGCCATCTATTCCTCATTTACATAAATGACCTACCGAATGATACAACTCTCAAACCCATTTATTTGCAGATGACACAACATATGTCTTTCTCACCCAAATCCAGTTATGCTGGCCAACACTGTTAATGCCGAATTACAGAAAATATAACATGGATGACGACAACAAGCTACTCTCAATACTGACAAGACCTACTTCATACAGTTTGGAAGCAAAGCCACAAATGTTCCACTTAACATAACGCTCAATGGTTCACCCATCACAAGACTCACAGAGGAAAATTCCTAGGAATCCACCTTGACAGTAGCCTTAAATTCAAACACACATACAACAAATTTCCAAGAAAATCTTGAAGACAGTAGGCATATTATCAAAGATACGCTATTATGTACCACAATCAGCTCTCCTTGCACTATATCATTCACTTATCTACCGGTATCTCACCTATGGAATCTGTGCATGGGATCAACAACATTAAATCACCTTAGACCATACACAACAAAGCAGTCAGAATGATAACAAATTCCCACTCTAGACATCATACTCCCAATATTCAAAAGTCCCCAAACTACTCATCGAAAAAGAACATTCATACTATCTTGTGCCTACTACATATATAAAACTTACTCTAATAAAAACCCCTCCGCTAAAAATTTCCCCACCAACTTTAATGGGACCCATGACCCCCAACACAAGACACAGATCTTTTTGATATACCCGTGTTCATACCCAACCTATGTAAATTTTCTTTTTTGCACATAAAGGGCCCCAGAATCTGGAATTCATTACCAGTATTAAGATAATCTTGTCTGAAAATCAATTTAGTCTCAACTAAAAAACCACCTACTCACCCAAAACTAAATGATCATACTATAAACTACTTTGAAATGCTCATTATTACTTTCCCTATCGATAATCTAAAATTTTAATAATATGTTACTATTATGTTCCCCCCGATCAATAAAAAACTAAATTCTCATATTATAAAGTTGTCAAAATGCTCAATGTTTATTTTCCTTAAGATAATCTCAATTCCATATTACCATTACTGTAACAATTAATATCATTATATAATAATTTAAACAGTAAAATTTCATCATATTAATTTTGAAAACAATTTTTAACTAGAATAAACTCAATAAATTTTTTTGATATTAAGTACATAGTTTTTGTTACTAAAATAAGCCCCCCTAATGCCATGGCATGTAAAGTGGCTCTCCTTGCACTCAATTTACATTGTAATACCAATACCTATGTAATCTGCAATCTGCAATGAAATAAATTTTCTTTACTTACTTTACTTTAATTTACTTGTTCTAAATTCTAAATGTTCAAAATTAATCAGTATTTCCCATAAGAAATAATGGAAATAAAATTAATCGTTCCTGCTGTCGGGAGGCATGACAAAAAAATCTCACTAGGGCCCTTTTATTATCAACTGACAGCTTATTTAACTATCAAAAATTCATCTAATATGACATAATAAACAATATAGATAAAAATAAAAACCTGATATACACTCAGAATGAATAAAATATGTATGTCATTACGAATGTGGTGGCCCGGTGTCCAGCTGTGAAAATATCTTCCCATTCTTTTCCCCCTTCAGGCGTGTTAGTATAAGAGAAAACGGGTTTTTAATGCTCTGCATTAGATCACTTCTTTCTTAAGGAAAAACCCTAATTACAAAAAGAACAGGTGTACACCATTTACCTTTCCTTGCAGAAATAGGCAGAGCAGCTTATGCTGTCAGGGGGTTTATTTTGTTTGTCCTTTTCTATCTAAAAAAAAGCTAACTCTTAATGCTTTTCACTTTGTCACTGAACGCTTAACTCCACAATTTGCCCCTGTGATGGCATGCAGGGAAAACATTAAAATCACTAGAGTGTTTTTGTTAGTCTTGAATGCCATATTAATAATGATAATAATAACACAATAATAATCACTCTGAGGCACATTAGAAATGAAAAAATACACAATAATAATCACTCTGGGCGAAAACGTTAATATAGACAGTTTGGGTTAATCCATTTTAATTTTCAAAATTAATTTTAATAATCACGCAGTGTCTGCACTCTGAAGGAGGGGGGGCCCCCTACCACCCCGCCTCTACCCCTGCCTGCCTCTACCCCCCGCCTGCCTCTACCCCTGCCTGCCTCTACCCCTGCCTGCCTCTACCCCCCGCCTGCCTCTACCCCTGCCTGCCCACCCCCGCCCCTCTACCTCTTCCTTCCTCTACCCCTGCCTCCCTCCCGCCTCTGGGGTCGTCCCCCAGTTACTAAAACAACAGACATAGCCCCACTCCACAAAGGGGGTAAAGCAATACAAAGAACACAGACCAATAGCGCTAGTCCCATATCATAAAAATCTTTTAAAGGGTTCTAAGAAGCAAAGGAT